>KN492469.1:39440-133997 GCA_000787155.1 Scartelaos histophorus
ATTTTAATAAACTGAATAGAAGGAGCAGGACAAGTATCTGCATCTCCTACTGTTTTTGAAATAAAGACAGTCAGAAGGGGAGTGATGATGCTAATACCCTGAAGGATAACAGAACGTTCAGTGCTTTAAAATAGTAACCGTTAGTAATTTAAAAAATAAGAAGAAGAAGAATTTTAAAAAGCGTCAATGTTTTAAGAGTCATTTCAATAAACAGTAAACACCATGGCAAAGACAGATATTTAGAGTTTGAAAGGATTTGTAACGATTTTCAGTTGAATTAAAGCACACGTTTTCTCCATATCCCATGTTATTATTATCAAAACAATCATTCATCTGCTCCTGGTTTGGCCATTCCATCAAATTTTAGAACCATTTGTGGCTCTGCCCTTCCATCAAATTTTAAAACCATTTGTGGCCCACGAGTCAAAAAGTTTGCCCACCCCTGGTCTATGGCCTTCAACATTTTCCATGTATTTCAGAAAGATTCATCTTTAGTACAGACACATTGACATCAAAATACATCAGCTGTGTACTGCCAGCATCTTATTATAAAGTGTTTTATTGTCCAATCATAAGGAAATGTGTGGTTAGCATGCTAGTCGTTGTTGGGAAAACTTAGCTCTGGCCTTTGAACATTGTTACGAATATAAACCCATCGTGGTAAATAATTTGGATGCTTGTAATGCAAAAAGTAAAGGGGGAATAACTTTGGACCACTGCAAACCATTTAAAACAAACTTGTTCTTTTTTCATGTTTTTAAGACAAATGATAAGAAATAGGGAAGTCAATTTAGACATAAGAAATGCTGGGTTGGTTGTGAGGAGAATGTGGGAGTATGAAGCTTATTTTAGTAACTTTGGGTATGTTTTGATCTAGACTTTGGTCATGTTCCATCTTGGTTAAGTACCAGGCATGGTCCCAGTTTAGTAAATGTCTTGCTTACATAGAGATCATACTAATATTTTTTATAGAAATTAAAAATGCATTTATTTCCTGCTCTATGTAGACCTCATTTACAATTTATCTCCAGAGGCATTCTCAAAACAGACTGTGAAAAAGACAGAAATAGCAATATCAACGAATACAGATTTGAAACTGTATGATTTTTCAATAGCTTTCAGTTTATACATATTTCTCTGAATTATGTCATTTTACCTTTACTACAAAAACAGACAAGACATCCACCACTCATCCACCTCTTGAATCTTTAATAACCAGCTACCCACTTGTCATAGTAACCTGATTAGATGACCTCAAAAACATTGGTTCAGAGGCTCCAGCGACACATTTCAAGCACATATATTGGACACGTATCACACTAATGCTTCCTGTGCGGCTCATATACTTCGAAATACTCATGGCATTTAATACAAGAGCCCTGCGACGAATCCTGACAACATCTCCCCCGCCATCTCTTCTTCCTCCCTTTTCCACCCTCCTACTCCCTCTTCTGTCAAGCACAAGGTGGTTCACTGGCAAATGGACAAAACACCTTAGTGGCAGGGACTTAGGATATACTGAGAGGCAGGATATTAAGTCTTCACGTGTTTGCTGGGATGGGGAAAGAGAAAAGTGAAAATAAGCAGCTTGTTGTGGCTGTACAATTGTTTTTATTAGAGCAATTTCACCAGTTCAATTTGAGAACTGCAAAGAATGCAATCTGCAGGCTCATAAACTAAATGATTTACAATGCTGCGTAGGCTTAAAAGGCGCAAGATTTTAGGTGGGCACTTGATTTCTCAGAAAATGTTATTTAATTCATTACTCGGGGAGAAAGAGGAAGCTTGCAATAAAAATATAAAAGGCAGTACAGCACAGATGTCGGGAGGCGGGAGACAAGCTACTCTCACTTTTCACACCATCGCGGAAAATATTTTTCTTTCCATGTAGGATACCACATTTATCAGAAATCTATCAGCACAAATCCAGGCCTGAATGAGGACAAAATACAAGATGTAGTGTCAAATTTTTTCTGGTGAAGGGTCAGCTGTCTGCTTTTCTCCATATATATTAGTGCTTTGCCAAGAATGTTCAGCAATATGGTATTAAAAGTAGGTGGTCAAGGCCAAGACCTCACTCACAAAAAGATGAGAGCAGGTTTTGCATTTTTGAACTATAAAAACACAGTTCTATTGCAAGATGGACAAGTTCAATGTCATACTGTGGAACATTCCTATTAAAGCGATAACATAACAGCAACCCCACATAGCCTTTACCTGCATAACAAACCCTATATACCACCAGTACCACCAATTGAGGTGTGATATATTCCTGAAGAAAATATAGACGATAACCAATAACACTGAAACTAATTTATGACACAAATACAGCAGAAGCAAAATTAGAAGTAGAAATATCCCCCTCTAAATATAGTTAATTTGCTTAGAAAGACTGCAATAAATAAACATCAGAATGAAACACTTAATTTGTCTCTATAATGAGTCATGGATGTTACTTATTCAACCCTCTACAGCACAAATCTAATCACAGAACAGAAAAAATATCTAAAAGTACTCAGAAAATGATTGTCCCATCTAACATGTATTGTTAGATTGCATCTGTTCTCTATGTATCAATGATAAGTCGATATAGTAATTATCATGAGAGGTCTAACCACCAGTACAATCTTTATTAGTCTGATGATGCAATAGTGGTCAAAATAGAAAATACAAAATAGTATTATATGAGTAATAACCAAAGATGGGAAGGGAAGGAGTGGATGCCAGAGCAAGGAGAAGAGGAGAGCGGGGATTTATTTGCGCCTGTCGACAGCACTTAAGGCCCTAAACACATACAAAGCCGCTGCCTTCTGGGCTTTTTGGACAATATTGGTCTGTGCGTGCCCCGATATGATGGATGCGTTTTTATATATCTGAGTAGTTTGTCATCGAGGTGGAGACTGTGTCAGGATCTCAGCTGAATCTAATCCTCCTTGAGAAATCACAAAGTTTGGGCCACCAGTAAACATGACACACAACGTCTGAGCAGATGCAGTTCACGGGCCCTCCAAAAATAAAAAGACAACTCAAGAACACTTCAAAAGGGATAGCTTGGATTCAATCCTATAGCGAGGAAGGTGGCTCTGTGGTTAGTATTCCTGCTTAAAGGGCCCCTATTATGCTATTTTCTAATCTATGTGACAATGTTGTTTCCTCATCAAAACATGGGGTTGTGATTTGTTTCATTTAACACACAGATCTTGCATATTTAGGCTGAATTTCCCTAAAAAATCTCAAAGCAAACACTAATGTGGTAATACAGGAAGGAAACACAAGGTAAAATGTAGCACTTTGAGCTTTGGAGATGTAGCCAGACAAATAATAATGGGTTACGCAAACATGTATGAATGAGACAAAAGAAATGAAAAATGTTTTTGAGGATGTAACAGTATAATTTAGGACCTTTATTGGTGTTTAAAATGCAATGGGGATGTCAGAAAAGTTTGAAATGTGTATATTGTAACAACACTTTCAGCTATATATTGCACATTTATTTCCCACAAATATCTTCACTGGATGCACAACATTAGTATGAAGCGATAACAAAAAACAGACGTCTCTACATTGTTCGAAAACAACCATTTGTTTTCTGTATCTGTATCAACTTGATAATACTCGAAGCCATTTTTACTTTACTAAAAATAAAACAAAATAGAATTGAAATGAAAACTGAGAATGATGCAATATTACCCAGCCCTAATAACAGAACAACACAAAACAGGAGTTATAATCTTTCCGTGTAGTCAACCACAACTATCTGATCCGAAGCAGAGGAGTTGATCGTGTCCTCCTCTTCACCATGTGGCCAATTAAAAACTGCAGAGAAACAGGAGACTGACTGTCAGGAGAGATTTAACTCTCTCTGTCCGAGTCTCACATTCATCAGAGCGGCTGAAAGCTAAAGAACTAAAGAGTGACACAATCAGGAGACAGTGATGGGCTTTGGGACAGATGAGACGAGTTGTGTTGCAGGTGGCCAAACAGCTTTTATCACTGACCCCTTAGATAAACTACAAAGAAAATAACAAAACGATTAGGCCTATGTTAAGCAACTTTCTGGCCTATGTTATAAAAGAAAACCTGTTCCAACTTGTTATGATCCTTTATAAACTCCATAAGCCTTAACTAGAATTATTTGGATCATTTCAGGCCTGGAATTGCTGATTTCTGTTTAACTATTGAAACAGAATACAACTCCGAGTATGTTTTTGAGGAAGTAACGACATTATAACATGGCTTAAAGCTCACAAGAATCTGAAAATCTAAATTAATCCAAGTCAGATTTTCAAGATTTAAGTATTAAAATGGCGGTTTATATGTACAGGAAATGTTTATTTTGAACAGATTTTAAGTAATAATTATAATGTCCATCCATCCATACATTGATTTGCTTTTGCTTTAGGGTTATAAAAAAAAAAAGTTGGGGGATGAAATGATGAAATGATGTATAATATTGGGATGCCAGGAGCTACAAGGGCTACATCTGGTTCCAAATATGATAGTAGAAGGCAGGGTTAGCAGATATAAGAATTTGACACATTTTACAACTCATAAGTTTGTGTTATTATTACTTTGTGTGATTACAGGTGCACTGCGTAGTCCACAACTTGCTTGTTTCTATGGAAATGCTATTGCTTTGTCTAAAATATTCCACAGTATAGATGTATTATGAGGGAGATAAGCAAGTTACAGCACTATGCCACATTACAATTCAGATCTGTGGAGAGTTGCCCCAATTCACAGAAAGAATTACTGTCTTTTTGAGCAATAGAAACACATGCAATGAATAAATGCTAGATAGATATGCAGTAAAGTTGAGCACTAAACCTTTACTGTTTTTCCTTTTGCAACACATGTAACAGACTGTTGAGAAATCTGTACACATACTAAGAAACATGTTACATATGTGCTAGAGTCAAGTAGCATGTTGAGAGAGACTACATATAGGGATCATGTAAAGAGGCTGCCAGTTTGGCTTTGTCGGACAGTGACCTTGTTTGCATGATTAGAGCGCTGGGGCGTGATTGGCCAGTACCATTACCACCCCCCCTCCCTTCTGCACACTTCCTGTCATCTCTTATTTATCTCCCCAGCTCTCACTCATTACTTTCCTCCACTTTTATGTTGAAGGGCAGTCCGACCAATGTAAGCAACTACTGAGAAACATGCTGTTCTAATGTACAAACTGGACTTTTCATTACTTAAGCAGAGCTTTCGACATATTTTGGAGATGGTTGAAAAGTGAAAAGCAACATCTCTACAAGAATCACCTGGCCTTTTTTATCATTGTAAGTCAACTGCAAGTGTTTGACAGAAATGAAAAGGGAAGGAGCTCTCTTCGGATATATAATTTATGAAAATGGGTACCAGAACAAGAATAGAAAGCTGGTTATGCCAAAAATGTGTGATCTTGGCAAGTGCTAAGACTAAATTCAAATCAACCAAAGGCTCTGCGTGCTGGCCCTGAACCTGAATAAAGAGGGTTACAAAAGGCAGGACATCTGGCCTTAAACTTAGTCCAAATTGACATGGAAATCAAAAGGAGAAAGTAATGCTAAACATTAAAGAGACTAGGGTCAAACTATATCGGAAATATCTTTTAAATTCCAAATGACACTATACATTCAGTAGCTTGAGTTACTTTTACGATGCAAAGCAAAGCAAACTTTTCACATACTTTATGTGACCTTTTCTTTATTACAATTCAACTGAATGTGTGAAAAAATTCAGTTTGTCATTCACACAGGAATTAATTTAAAACGTGTAGTTGAAGCGCGTGGATATGCAGTATAGAGCACATTTTGTTAGATATGTAAATCATCATTTTAATTCTCTTATCATCATAGAAAAGTGGATAGGCTTGCTTTGTGCAAATGTTTTTTATTTTATTGCTAACCATAACAATTGTTAGTGAGACAACTTTGTGTTTGATGCTCCAATCTCTGGCTATTTTCATGAAGTGCTCTGCAACAGTGTCAGCAAAGTGCCTCTCTTCTGTCTCCGTAATAGTCAAGCATGCAACTGAAGTTTCCACTGTGGGGTGAAATAATGTGCTGTGACCCCGAGGTATCCTCATTACTGAGGGATGTCCAGTTATCTCCAGTTAGTGCGACTGCGTTTGTCTGCCCCAACGCCTGCAGAGCTATCACTTTTAGAGGAGAAAGAAGTCCAGCGGCATTAAATATCTATAAAATGGTGAGACCAATATGAGTCCTGCTGCAATAGGTGCTCCACCGTGAGTTTATAGATATAATAACAGTGCAGAACTGTGAGAACAGCCGGATGAGACAAAAGGCTGCAAAACTTCTGTCACTGTTCACAGTCCTTACCAAAGGTAAGCACGTAATTCACCGTATGTTTTGGAGTAGATTTTATTTTGTGTTTTTATGGGCAAACAATTTTGGGGAATAGTAAGAGTAATATATTATTATATTATGAAATCGTCACATATGTTTTATATGCACATTTCACAAAGCCTCATTAATAATTGATGTGTGACTGAAATATGAACTTCTCAACTGGTACAAGGACAACATGAATTTCAGAAAATGCTTGTAGTGGTGATATTATCTCAATCACGGCAGACAATGATACTGAAGCTCTTTTACAATAACAGTTTCTAATTGTGACCATTTAAAAGGTGCACTTTTGTAACTTTTTAGTTGGAGATCCATCACTTTCTTGTTTCTATGAAAATGTCATTGCTCTGCTTAGAATGTTCCACAGTTTGGCATTTAATAGATCTAACTTACATTTATTCAACTGCAGGTGGTTTTATTGCTCAAAAATAGGAATTCTGACTGTGGGGTTTCCATTCTACAGATCTGACCTGTAACTTGGCCTGGTCGGGTCTCCATGTTAGAAAGGTTTAATGCCATACTGTGGAACACTCCAGACAAAGCAATAACGTCTCCATGGCGAAAAGCAGTTGGCGGTGGCTCCACCAGAACAGTTACACAATACACCTTTAAATAGTAATTTCAGTGCAAGTCATCCCACAGTCCTCGTCATACATAACATCATCAGTGCCATTAAATACATCATCCTCTTCTATAACCTCATTCTACTGAAACGCCCATGTCTGCAGAGTGAAAAAGACACATTGTATATTTGAAGGGGAGGAAATGTGACCCTGCAGTAATGATCTAAGCAGGCCTGACACAGACTGAATCAGGTGAAGACATCTGAATGACAGGGCAAAATGGTGCTTGACGGCCGACCAGTTAGGGAGTGGTTTCAACTGTCATCTCTATCAACAGGGGAGAGGAGAACACAGGAGCGCAGAGGGGAAACAGCATGAGGGAAGCAGGGGCTATGGCGTGGAAGAAAAGGACAAAAAAAGAAAGAAAAAGAAAGATTGTCCATGGGTTAACAGCGAGCCGTTTGTGTCCGAGCCCTGCCTCTGAAACATCAAGCGAAGGAAAAGGCTGTGAAATGTATCAGCGGATGAGATAACAAGACTGTGATACAATTTAGATGGGCAATAGAGTACCATGGAAGCATTTTAGAGTGGAGACGATTGTTTATTTTGAGACGTGTGCTGCCGGGCATGCTGCAGATGTGTTATGAAGTTGCCTCTGCCGGCCTAACGGACTAAGGGAAGGAAGTCAAGACAAACTGTCAAAAGTAGATACTGTCTGACAGCCAATAGTCACAGCAATGTAGGTATACAGTTGTATTTAGAGATGCATGATACAATACTAGTATTGAATATTGGTGCCAATATTGAAAATTTTGATGAATTAGATCAGATATTGGTATCAGAACAGAAAAAAATGGATCAGTGCATTCTTCGTTGCATTACATGAATTGATGTGTTTTCAGCCACATGGTAAGTGTTACTGTACAGCACAGTACAGCACAGTACTGTTACTGCAAATGTATTTTGAAAGAAAGGAGTAATTGCAATATGAGATTTGTGGAAATTTCTATTAAGATATAATGTGCTCCATTCATTTCTTCTTCTTGTATACCTGATATAACTAAGTATTCAGTATTTGTTCTCAAATTACAGTTAAAACATTAAGTAAATGCTATACTTTTTTCAAATCTGAGTTGTACAGTGGTGAGCTTTTTAATAATTACTTTTATTTATCTATGTTTAACTTTATTTAAAAAAGGACAGTGCAGTGCAAGTCAGAGCGAAGATTTACCAGATTTAGCCACAAGCTACTTTCCATCTGAGGTCCTTGGACAGATACAAAATACATTATGGAAACTATTTACATTCTAGCAACAACATTTCATCATTAACAATGTCTCCTCAAAGTAACCACTATCTAATTCATCATTAAACTTTTAAAACAAAACTCAAAATTCTAATTTCCAAAAATACTAGATTTCAATTTCATCATCTTTTAAAAATACTCAAATTCATCATCCTCAATATCCTGTAAATGTACATTTAACAAATTCATCAGTAATATTATCCTCTAAAATACAATTCATCAACAACATTACCACCAAGACAAATGTCATAAGGCAAACACGATACATTTACATCTACACAATACATCTACAGTACAATCAGTCAGAATCATTCTTTAGTAATTTTAGACTGTTAAATTGTGAATCTGAATATTTAGGCACTAATATCTAATATTAATAATCATTATACCCCAACGATAATAATACAAAATAAAATTAAGCCAAGATTTCTCTAATAATTAAAATGCAGATTTTTAAGGTGTAAATGTATGCTATGTGGGCTGCATAATAACTACTTAAGTGAAAATACTGCCTGGCATATTTGATTCACAGAGCTTAGATTTAGGAACACAGAGTTCTAATTATGAGCCAATTCATTTACACCTTATATCTGCTAAAATATATTTCAATATCAAACCTTTCAGCCAAAATCAGAATATAGCCTTGACACAAATGTAACAGAATAAAAGAACTTTAAAGTTTGGTCTACAAAAAGTACGCTAACACTAGGCCTGTCACAATGACAAATTTTGGAGTGTGAAATACAAGATAATATACACAATAACCATGAAGCAGCACAATGAACCTAAAAAGTATTCTAAATGTGCAAATTCTAAAACATAAAAAAGATTTAAGTAGTTAATTTATATCTATAATATTGTAGAGGTTCATAATTTAACCTTCTACAGCTGAAATCTAATTGTACTACCAATCAAACTTTATTTATAGAGTGCTTTTCATACAGAGATGCAACATAAAGCACGTAAGTCGATATAGTAATTATCGCGACAGCCCAAGCTAATACTTGCATGTGTACTGCCACCATGCAGTGCTAGTCGCTCATTAGCATTTGGAGATTTCCCAAATGCTAATGAGCATTTGAACTATAACAAAGAAACAAATCACCAAATGAGTCCATCACTGTCACTTTGCTGTCTGCTCCATCTCCACATTCTTTTCTGTCACCTTGCTCTGAGCCAACCACTCATCCGCCCCCGTCCCAACATAATGGGTCAACGATTTCTTCTGCAGCTCTTTTCTCTCTTTTTTACACCACTCTAGAAAATCGGCCTGGTCATCGCCTCTTTAGTGTATACTTTATTGTGTCTAGTTATCGTAATGGCTTCTGCATTTTGGGCACTTGTCCGCAGCTTTAGTGCAATCATCTCACTTTTTACTTCACATAGAAGCGCACATACACGGGCACACACACTGGTGAGGCAGGCTGGTCCGGTGTCCAGACAAGCTGCGTAGTGCCAAATGTTTAATGAACATCGGCTGGCAGAGTATCATGAGCAAACTCTGGCCCACACCACTGTTTGACGATTAGCCATAACCCGCGGGGACAGACTTGCTCTGCACACACACCCGCTATGAATCGATGGCTGTATTGAAAATACAGTGTGTCTCCAGTTTATGCAGAGCGATTGCTAATGCCTGGGGATGAGTGCTGAGGAGCTGTTCCAACTTGGATACAGATTCCAAATTGCCCGATCCGTTGAATCGTGAGCCTGTGAGCTTATCAATTTGTTTTATTGATGTGGGCAAGTTTATTTGACTAAACTGGACGGAGCAATGCGTTCTGAATAATTTGCATATGCCTCGGGATGGCAGCTCCTGCATGTGCCACTATTTAGGAAGGTTATCTAAATAAAGTAAATTGTAGCCAATGAAAGAGACACAAACAGTGTTTACAATAATCATATGCCACTTTTACAGGGTTCAAGTAGGGATGGACCAATATGATACTGGTGTCAGATACAGGCACCAATATTGAAAACTTTGGTCCAAGCTTCCAAGGTATTGATTCAGCTGATAAATTGGTCTAATAAGATAATATACTGGTCAGTGTTGGCCCAAACCATGTCACAACTTTAAACTTGTACTTTTACAAAGCTGTTTGGATATTTGGGTGATTTCTTTCCTTATGCTGCTTGTGTTTAAAGGAAATAAATTCTTTATTCAATCTCTGCACTGGTATCGGTTGATAACAGGTATTGACAGATATGTAAAGGAAGAGCACTGACTTCTGTATCAGAATAGAAAAAGCTGGAGCAGTGCAGCCCTAGGTTAAAGTAAAGTTCAAGTTCCGAGCAACAGTAGATAATTTCACTAGGAACTTGCCCGGATAAATGCCAAATCAAAATCAGTGCTAGAGCTGGGACAATGTGTATCTACTTTATACTATACAATACTTTTACAAAAAGATTTATACAAATTGGTCTGTGTTTTCAATATAATGAAACACAGCATTGCAATTCAAGCGGCAATACTTTACCCTGAATGATTCAGAAGTGACAGTCACTCCAAATGCAAGTCAGTCTGACATTTAATGAAATATTATGAAGTGATAAAGCTCATAAAAAGAGATCTTAAGCCAAGAACATGGTCAAAAATACCTAGCTGGAGGGTTAGTCTACATGTTTTTCATTTTTATGTTTATGTTATTAGTTTTTCCCTTATGTAAAGAATGTTTAGCTATTATGAAAAGCACAATACTACATACTATAGGGCTGGGCGATATGGAGCAAAAATATATCTCAATATATTTTTCTATATCTCAATATACAATATATCTCAATATCTTTACAGGAAAAATAACCCCCCAATAACTACTGCAAAAAAATGCCAAATTCCTCAAGGTCTTTTTTTAACTGAAGTGCAAAGAGGTCGGAAGTTCATGTACGAACAAAGTGATTCTGCAACATAAAAAAATATAAATAAAATAATCCCTGTGTACAAAAATAATAATTTAACTGTAAAATAAAGAAAGAAATAATACATATTTCCTTCTTTGCCATAAAACAACTCAGTCAAGTCGAGCTCATGTTTGCATTCATTCTGTTAACCATAACCATGAGCTCCTTTAGCAGAGGAAATTCGGGAGGATCGTTATTTTAATAGATCCATGTTCCAGCGGTGGAGCTGAGGTTTCCCACAAGCCACTGCTCAGGTCAAACCCAATGATTCCAAATACTATTGTACAAGTAAAACAAGTAAGTAAAACTGCAGCAGATTCTTCATTTAAATGTTCGGCATAAATAAACTTTACATTATTAAACTTTACAACATGTAAACCATAAAGACTACAGAGGCACATAAGCACTTTTGAAATTAGAATGTGTTTAATTCAGCTTTGTGCACATTTGTTGACGTTTTACAGAAATTAAACTTAAAATAGCATGGCTCATTTGCATAAACAAACTTAAAATCGCATGGCTAATTTGCATAAACTATAAGCGCTGAATAAAAAGCTGCTATCAGGGCACAAGGAGCTGAACATGGTGGGAGAGGTTCGTGGTGCTAGAAGCTCTGGTTAACACTAATTTTCGACATTTAGAGACGAGTTGTGTTTCCTCATGTTGAGACACACGAGGGAAGGGGGAAGAAAAGAAAAGCGACAAGGGCAGAACAGAGAAGCGAAGCGGCCAGATCAGGATTAAATATAAGCATCATAATCGATAAATACGATATATCAAAATCCATATTGAGTTTTAAAAAGATCTTGCTATATTCTATATATCGAGATATCGCCCACCCCTACTACACTATATTATAAAGTTTTATTATTGTTTCGTGTATGTCCACCCTATGAAGTATAATGCTTGCAATCACTTTTTAGGAAATTCAAAGTGTGAATTAAACAATATAACATGACAAAAATAACTTCCTGGTCTTCTAAGGAACTATTCCTTAGTTCACACGGCGTGAAGAATGTGCTTGACATTGCATCATTTTACAATAGATAGAAAACAAATAGCCCGACTTGTGAGAGAAATTCAGATGAGATGTTAACCTGCACAGTGTGAACCCAATCCGTAGCTATTTTTAATTTATTCCGTGTCCTTTCCCATCATGCATCACTGCGGTCTATTGGAGACACTTTGATTCATACATAATATGAATTTTGACAGTGTGCCCTAATCATTTTGTGCCGGCTGAATGATTTCACCCCTGTTTCAAACTAAAAAAAAAAAAGGAGAACAAACAGCTCAGTGGTTGTGTTACATATCCAGATAGGTAAATGATGAAATATGCTGCAAAATATCGTGAATGTATACTCGCTGGCTTGCTCTTGATTTATACTCATGCTTGACTGTGACTTATTTATTTAAAACTGCGCAAAGCTTCCCTGCTATGCCACGGCTAAGATGCTGGTGGAAAATCATAGTTAACAAAAAGCTGAAACAACTCTGGTCCGTGTGAAAAGATTCAGTAGTGAATGACTCCAGGCTAAGAAAACCAAAACAGCAGGGTGTGTTTCTGTGCACCTTCATATTGTAAGATAACACCATGTATCAAAGTTTAGAAATGAGTAAAAAAGTAAACGCAATTACTCTGTGCAAGCTAACAAATAGAAACATTAAGTCAATACTATATATACATATATCTTTTGATCTGTGTTGCACGATGATGAGCATTTGGGACTGTTGAATGTTTCAGTGATGGATGCTCGTAATAAATGGAGAAACTGAACATTTAGTCGGAAAATATTCAAAAAATCCAAAACAGCAGGGTGAAATGCTGCGCCCCTTCATATTGTAACACAGTTGTGTATTCAGAATTTAGTCGGCATCCACAAAAATATAGTAATAAATATCGTGTGGTTAAATGGATACAGTCAAAGTATGGTACAGACATATTTGAATACTGTTACATCCTTACTGACTATCAGACAATAAAAAAATATTTATAATTAGTTAGAGACAGCAAGCAGAGGACATATTTTAACATCAAAAGCTGTGTATTTTGAGGCAATTATTATTATTTGCTAAAATACATAAAACACTGTACATTTACAGTGAGTGCTTCCCATTTTGGTAGTGGGGTTATTGTATACAGGTGGGCAGTATCACCATTCGTCTGTATACGGTAGGGCATCTGACTCAAAAACATGTCTTAACTTGATCATCTCTGACAGAAAGGGGAAAGGTGCATAGAAAAATAACTTTGAGAGATCAAAACAGAAAAAAACAAAACAAAACTGTAAGGACATTTCTAGGATTTTCCCACTAAAGCCATTTGTGATTGGCATACAGTCCTGGTATTTGAGCCACAATTGTCTTTGTGGCATATGAAAGCGCTGCTCCTCTTTCATGTATGATAGATGCTATACTGTAGTGTGTGAGATATTTTTCTCTGACACTCTGTCTTTTCCCATTTAATGAGCCCTCATGAGGCTATTGTCACCAGGCCCATCTCGGATAGTTGCTATTCAAACCATATGAGATGTGGGCACAAAGACAAGATGAAAAAAAAAAAAAAAGTTTCAGTATTACAAAAGATACATTTCAGTACAATTATGCATTTGAGTACCTACATCAGAGGTGAGCAAAAATATCAAAATATCATGATATTGTATTTTTAAAAATATATTTTAGCATTTTTTTGGTAACTAATAAAATGTGGTTGTTTGTTTAGTGGAAGGAAACTTTATTCAATACACTTGACATATTCAGTGTCTTGATGACTCAAATAGATGCATTTTGTAAAATAAAAAAAAGGGGAAAGTCATGACATGCTTTGGCTCATGCTGACTTCTTATCACTTCAAAACAGTCCAGTTGACTACTCTTCACGAGTCAAGTTATCATTCAAAATACTTAAAAGATATTCTTTACAACCGATTTGAAATGCAGGAGCTTAATATATGTACATGTTCAAATAAGTGACACAACAACAGACTGCAAATTAAAACATATGCCAAGGTCGAGATTGCAAGCCTAATTAATATGTGTTCAAGATTTTCCAACTTCTTTATAAATAGCAAATGCAAGAGACACTGTATGATTACTATGCAGCTAGGACCACACATTTCCTGTAGGTGAGAAAAAGTAGACTCAGAAAGTTATACATTACTTCCAATGTGTGCAGTGTCTAGTATTTCTCGGGCTTTCCACTCTTTGTTACACCTTATCAAAATTCAGATCTGGTGGTGGGTTTTACAGTTAAATTATTCAACATAAACAGGGACATGCAGGCTCAGTGGTAGCAGCAGCAGCAGCAGGACTGGGGCTCTGCTGTAGGTCAAACTCTGCCATCTATTGGTCAAATCTGTAACTGCAGCAACAAGCAGAATGTAGCAGACCAGAATGAAAGGTTTCTATTTGTGCTAATTGACAGCTCTTTAAGGTTCAGTGACTTTCCCGGTTTAGGTCACTGGCTGCCATTTTCTTGTGCCAACTTTACTTTGGTGGATCAGAGCCGGCCATGCCAACCTTTCCCAACTGTCCTCTATGTGACAAAACAGTCGGGCAAATTAGCGAGAGCAAGGTACAGACCTTTCAGATAAATGTGTAATTATGCTGGAGAGACCTCATCATCGCTGACAATGGGGTGCGAATAAAAGGGGCAGAAGAAGAAAATGTTGACTGTAAATGCTATGTCAAGGATGTGTAAATGAGAGATAATGGAGAGGGGCTCTTTTGACTAAATCCAGGGTTAATTAACAGTTCAATTACTGTGTATTAATAGTCTTATAGAGAAATCTTCGAAAATGCATAACATTTATGAAGATTACTGTCGAAATTATGCATCCGTTTTGTTAATATTTTCAGGGGAAGACTTTAGATTCAGTTCAGTCATTTCATTGAACTTAACAGAACCAATTGTATAGATACTTTCAGTACTGCCAACAATGAAACATACAAGATTCCTGTTTTTCGGTTCAACTAGCACAGCGTCAATGCATGTCGTATTTCATATAAGGCATTGTATTGTGACATGCAATTTAAAAGTAAAGTACAAAGCAGAATCATTGTATTATTATTAACAATAACAAATATACAATATTCAGCTTCACTTACACTCTATGGTTTGTGTATATTGCAATTTGCTACATTTATAATATTACATTTCTGAATAAGAAAGCTTTTAAATCATGTATGCTTATTATTTTATTAGATAATACTTAAAGCTACACTGCACAACCTTCCTACGTGTCTCCATGTTAATGCTTTGCCTGGAATGTTCCATAATATGACTTTAAACAATTCCATCAAGCATTTATTCATTACGGGTGTTTCTAGTGCTCAAGTATTCAATAATTCTTTTTGCAAATAGGGGCAACTTTCAAAAGATTGGAATTGTAATCGTGGTGTTATAATACATTTTTTAATTGATACCACATTCTACTAACACCCTGTCACTTGTTATATTAACACTAACACTACAGTACAGGGGATGTGATAGTGAATTGTGCTTTAGTAAATCAGGGGATCTGCCAATTAGAAAATCCACCACACCTCTGTCACCTTTACAAGCGCAGGTTCACTGTCTCTTCCTGTTAGCTTCAGCCCAACTTGACCATATGGTACCACCTCTGGATATGTGGAGCTGGCAGACTGGCGGTAACTGTTGACAATAGTGAGGAAAAACGGCGGAAAGGCATTGATTGATAAGTAAAGCTGACTACCTCGGGCTCTACTTGGCTTTGACGGGGACAAAACAGCAGTCTGCCGCGTCTGCCTCTGACATTTGTTATAAATCATCGGCAATTTCATCAGTTGTGAGAGAGGAACTGAAACATCCAAGCGGAGGGACAGAGAGAGAGAATAAGAAACAGAGAGGAAGAGAGATGGAGAGAGATAGACAGACAGAGGGAGAAGAGTGGATCAGACACCCTGGAGTCTGTTCCTAAGACCTTTACTGTACAAATCTTCTATAACATGAACTTTAGCTTCTCTCCCTCCAAGTAAATACTGAATTTGCAGCAGCTGAAATACAAAAAGGGTCTGCATGATATACAAGTATTTTAAAGAAATGCCATAAGACACACATAGTACAGAGCCATAATTGGCACACTGAGAACAAAGGCTATAGTAATGGAGCTATGCATGAATGTTTTAAGTGAAAGTTGTTTCTATGTAGATAAATAGCCATGTGGAACAAAACAGATACTCATTAGAGCTTGATGTCTTGAGAATGTCTTGATTTAAGTAAATTGTAAGTAAATGGATATGTCTCTGTTTTGTGAGCCGCAAAACATAGTAAATATGACGAAGAATCAAAAACTACTACTATTACATAAAAAAAAAAAGGTTTCAACTATTTCAATTAAAAAAAAAACAAGTCTTTGAGTTTCTTGAGCTTGAGACCAACACATAGATCACCTTCTGACAGAATCTGAGGAGTGATAAAGCATTAGTACTCATCACCTATAGCGTTGGGTTCCAGTCAAATAAAGCTCTGTGAGACTAGAAGTTATAGAGGCAAATTTAGACATATTAGGACTGATTTATGGAGAAAATATCTAAATAAAATAACCAGAATTATATCAGGCATGTTAAAACAGACATTTCAAAACCAAAATGATGAGTCTTAGGGCAGCAGTTAGAGAGAGAGGAGATTTTTCAGTCTAAAGTCAACTGGAAACAGTGTTGATGGAGCCGGAAGCGCCCCCGTGAACACTTCCTATTTGGAAAGCGGTGGCTTGTGCATTTGCTTTCTCCACTTACACAGGCTATGGTCTACAGACAATATAACCTTAAAGGAAAAAAAATACAATTTCACAAAACCAAACACAATATATCTAGCTAAATATAACAAAGGTGTTCTTATTCTAAAATTAAAAGCATATCAGTAACATTGAACGCACTTCATATCAAACACTTAAAATGAGCAGCATCACTCATGTTCCATTTAATACTGGAAAAAGAAACTGCGCAGGCTGTATCTCTTCCTCCCACCACAGCGCTTCTCTCTGCTGAGCATATCAAGCCTCTCAAATCTTGACAAAGCCACACAGAGGTGACTGCTGCTGTAGTTACTGTTTGTTGATATTTATTTATCTATGTTTGGATCTTCAAAGTGGATGATTTAAGCCTACCAAAGTGGATGTCATCTACTCTATCCCCTCTGATCCCAGTACAGAGCCTTCAAATTTGTACAGTGACTGCCACAAAACAAAAGATAATAACTTGGACCAAATAAGAAAAAGAAATGACAACCCAGTCATCTAGAGAGAAGCCTGTGTGAACTGTCATTGAGTGAAGTGAAAATTTGCACATGAAACGCCTAATGGTTTAACTTTAAGTCTTTTTTGATGTTTTTTTTCTTCTTTTATTTCTTTCAACTGTGGTAGAAAATGAATGTGACTTGATCTATTTCTGTACCAATCATATTTGCCTCTTCAACACATTTTATTATGGATTATTGTGAGCCAGACGCAAACTATTGTGTTTACAGTGTGATTGTATAAGTAAGCACTGTTGCACAAGGTAGTGGAGATGATCAAAAGTTAAAATGTGCAGTACTAGAAAACAGAAGTCATTAGATCTTATGGTTTTTATGCAAGATGCTGTTCATGTTACAACCAGCTACAGACAAGTAAAAGTAAAGTAAACTAGAGTAATAACAAATTTTGGAGTGCAACAAATTGCTGAAAATAGGGAATAAACAATAATATTTAAACAAACTTACGCCACTGACACAATAGACCTGAAGTTGAATTATCACCCAAAAATATTCTGAATGTAAAATTTGGTTAAAAAACACAAACTGCAATAAAGTAAGTAGCTGAATTAAACAATTTAGTAGTTAGCTTGCATATAATGAATTAGAGAAGTTCTTTATTTAACCCAACACAGCTCAAATTCCATTGTAGAACAGGAAAAATAACAAATGTCCCCCACTAACAAAAAGAAAAGTACCCAAGATAAATATTGACCAATGTAGTCAATATAGTATATATCATGACAGGCTTATGCACAAGTACAAAAAAATCAACCCAAATTAATTTTTAGTACATGTCCGAACATTTAGATGCACTTGGATAAAAAAATAAAATAAACCAGAATTTAAATGTAAGCTCAAATACAAGCCAAAAGTCAAGACAATTTATTATAAAAAAGAGAGTTCAACTTCAACCCAAAATATTCTAAATTTCTAGTCCATTCATCCCTGGTGTCTCCCTGTGCTCATTTTTCAGGGCTCTGGTGCCTATTCGTTGCATGTTTCATGAAACTACGTGTGATCATCTTTTAGTCCTGCCGGTCGTGCTCTTGTTCAGAGACTCCGCATAATCGCTCACATCTCTGATAAATCATGTCCCTTTTGCTGGAGCCCAAACATCTTCCATTGTCAACTCCAGCCTGGATCACTGGTGGAACTGATGGATGTTACAGTCTCACAGGAAGCCCACATGTGAAGAGGCCTGATTCTTTAAAGCCATTACTGTCTCCTTGATACTGATATATATTATGATATCAAGATGAAGAAATAATTTATTCTTGGAGTAAAAAAAATAACAAAACAAAGACTAGGTAATTTGACGTATTGACGTATTGACGTATGGTTCTGTTGTGGATATATTTATTTCCATGAAGAAACACCTACAAGAAGACGGCGGTATTTATCAACTAAATATAAAGTGAGCAGTGTTTCTCTGGAGTCATTACAGCCTCTTTGATACAAATGTATGTTTTGCTGTTAATATGATGTGCAGGAAATAATTGATTCCTGGAAAAAATTAAAAAGTAATTCAAGTGCATGTACAAATGCTGAAGAAAACGTGGGTATCAAATGAAGTTAATGTTTCTCTGAATTAAAACAAAATACTAAATAAACAGTGGTTCTTATTAACATCAGTGAGATTTGCACAAAGATTTGAGTCATATGATGCCAGCACAACTGTAGCCAGTTCCAAGAATAGGTAAATATAAAAGGCTTAGGAAAGTGATTCAATTTGGGAAAGTATTTTAAAGCAATACAAAAATAGCAGTATACTAAGAGGGAGACAATTTGTTGAGCAGCTACTGGAATTAAAATCTAAAATTAAAGACAAGTTGACATAGAAGTACAATGACATTCAAGTCTTCCACAGACCACTGGAATAAAGACTGTCAGTGCCCATTTTAGATATCGATTACAATGCACAACCAATCAGACGCTATTCAATACTAAAAATGTATCAAAACCATAGACTGTATATATATAAATGGACATAACAAACCCGCTAGCTGTTGGCAGGCAAAAATGAGATTTAAATTCCACATATTGTATGAAAGAAAACCATGAATATATAAAGTATTTGTGCCACCACAGTGTGGACAAAATGTAAGGCAAACACTGATACTTGCACAGTTTTACCACAGAACAAACTGCTAAAGTGACAGAGACAGGGAAGTAAATGCAAAACATGTCAAGTGTCAAAGGAACAACTAAAGCTGGGGATGTGCGATAGCGCTAAAAACACTTGTTAATCCGGTGAATCAAAAGAGTGTCAGAAGCAGTCAGATCTGGCTGTAACCCGCGGGGATAACAGCAGAAGTTGCGCAGGAAGGCCCCGCAGGCTCTGGGCTTTACATCCGCTGCCTTCGTGCTGTGAGTGTGACAGTGCTAATCGCCACACACCGCTAGCAGCAATGCACAAATGAAACCGATAAATCATGTGCGCAATTTGTCTGTACAAACAAATCAGCTTTAAATATTAGTCAGAATTAATGCAACACAACAAACTGTAGGTGTCGGGCGTTTGAATAACTACCACCAACGTCAGACCAAAGATGACAGTAACATTATCAAAATAGATGTCCTTTTGAAGAAATCTATTTGTTTATGATTTGTGAAAGTAAGGTTCATTGTATCTTGTTACAAAACAAGTGCCCTGAGGTGTTTTCCATTATAAAGATTGTGTGCACTTTGTATTATGAGCAAGTGTGGAAAGTGGCTCTGCGGACAAAGCGCCGCTATCTCAGAAATACATTTAGACAGCAGCCTCTCGTCTTCCTCTGACATTGTAATTACCATTCATAGTACCCGCGCTAATTACAGTACTGTTTATAATCAGGTTGGCACACAAATCAAAAGTTCTCTGTGATCTGGAAACCATGAAACATTTAGCGTATAAATAATCATACATATTCTTTTTGCATTCACATACAAATGTTATACAAAGGAATCAAAAATGCTTATAATTTAGTTTAAAGGTCCAACATAAAACTTCAGATATGTTTTTGATGAGAAAACTAGATTACATCACTATAACAGATCCTAAAATAGTGTAATATTGGCCCTTTAAAAAATATTATTGAATTGAATGTGTGTTTCTGGATGGACCTTTTCCAATTGAGCTCGGAAGTAGATTTGATTTGTTACAAAATGTTGTGCATATTTATCTTGACTTGGCTGGAACTGTTGTGATCTTGACATTTTGTGACAGTCAACAAATGAAAAGCAGATAACCTTTGCATAAAAACTGAAAACACTAATTGGAAAAAAACAACTATGACGGAAAAATAATCACAAAAACAACTGTAAGAACATCCATCTGCAAGTAACAATCAGAACGCCTTTGAGTTTAGATACATTTAGACTATTTTAACAGTTTTATTTTGTCAGATTTACATGTGTTAGTATCTATACAACTATATACATTTTTAAAGAAACAAAATATATATATACTGATGGTATGACACAACATTTCCTTGAATTGAAGGTGCAAAAAATAACAAATACCCAGAATCAATTACTCACTTTGCCTTGATACTTCCTTAACTATAGGAGGCATCGTGACTTATGTAGGAAGTAGAGCCATGCAAAACAATTTCACTAGCAAAATCCCTTGATGTAAATACTGAAACTTTTTACCGAACAAATCCAAAAGTGGATTCTGTATCGCTTTCCCCTTTGACAGTTTAAATACGAACTGTAAACACAACTTTTGAGAAACAAAATCTCCAGAATGCCACTACGAAAACATCCCCAGCAGTGAGAGCAGCGATGGTCGCCTTTTTAAAATAATCTTTTTGCCCATGCCCTTTTGCCAGAGAACAACCATCCCCTCTCTTTTTTACTCGTCTGCTCTGTATTTGGTTTTATTGTGATGCTAAATAGTGAGTTTTGACATTCAGAGCCTCCCAGCCAAAAGGACAGGCCAGTGGTTGCAGTACAGAAGAGAAGTCCTTAATGGGTTCAACTGGAATAGAAAGCATGTGCTAGTCTCCACAGGCTGTAGGAGAGCGAAATGTCAAGTATGGTTATTACGAAGCTTGCAGCAGGTCTGAGAATTTCCACCTAAATGAAAAACCGTCTCAGACAATGCGCAGGCACAAGCTACATCGCTGCACATTAGCGCCCACACGGAGGCAATGTACAAACCCATTCACACGCCCTGTAAATGGCTAACTGGTGTGACACATGTGCTCCTATACAGACGAACATAGAGAAATACGTTTCTAAAAGCACTCAAAGGGGAACACGAGGATGGTGGACAATAGTGGACAGCCAATTTGAGCCTTGGTTGTTTACTTCGAGTTACATTTAAAAGCTCAGTGTAAAAAAGGAAAAAAATGGCCAGATTCTTCTTCTTCTAAATCAGGAATTTGTCTTGTGGGTCTGTTAACCTATTAAAATAAAGATTAAATAAAATCTCCTACACGGTCAGATCCAAAGACTGTATAGAGAAGTGGATTAAGGAAATGTGACTCCACCCATAGCGTTCGGCTTCAGTCAAATGAAGCTCATGAGGCTAGCAGTTATGGGGCGAATTTTGAGCCAAGTTTCATACTAAGAATAGGTATTTATTTAGGGACAAAATAGAGAAATAAACACATCAGAATCATGTAGAGTAGGTAAAAGAGAGCGGTGCAATTGGAGCCGATGGAGTCTAAGCTCCATGCTCACTTCTTATTTGAAACGAGGCGGCTAGTGGAGCGAGCTATACAGTTACAATAAACATTATTAACATTATTTAGATGCATCTTTAGCATTTGAATTATCTAGCAACAATGAGTCACCAGTGTACTACCAGATTCAGTGCAAAGTCCAGATAAAAAAAGAGGTTGAAGAAGGAGTGAAGAACATGTGAGATAACTATATGATGAATAAAAGCGCTAAAAGACATGAAAGCAATAAACTGTGTCTCTGTTAAGTTACTTTATCATTTTAACTACACATTTTTTGTTTTGATGAAATACTTTAAATACTAAAAAGATCTCACAGGGACCCTCCTACACCAATAGTATCCAATAAAGCAGGTCGTATGAAAGTTGCCGTTTTTTAGTTACTCGATATAAGGATAAAACACGCCTCCGTAAAACAGGTAAAACTGCCATTAAAAGCAAGCGACAAGTAAAGTGCTCATATCTGATCATGGGTCCTGCAGTGCGCCTTCCTTGATTACTTGAGTCTGTTTGCTAATTTGCTCTCAGGAGAATGCTAATCAAAAGCTAGAGCTAGACTAATGAAGCTCTTTAGCCCTGGGGCCGGTATGCATGTGCCTTTATGTCTTAAGGCTTAACGTCTGTAAGGAGATGTGGAGTGGATCAAATGCCTAGTGCAATCATAAGGGCCTTATATGGCATCCACAGCAGCAATGTCTATGTGCATACAGGCTGAACGGCAAATCAGAAAAGTAAAAAGACTTTTCTCAGAGGGGGATCTAGCATCACAGACTCCTGCTGCCTGAGGGCTGGCCTAACGCACGGTCGGCATGGAAACTCCTGTTGCTCTCAGCTTCTGCGTCAACCACAAAGCCGTTTGAGTGGCAGTGAAATATCATGCATTAGACAGAGAGCTGATAAAGTATCGGGTATTTTATTGCTGTAATTGTGGCAGTGGGGTTAGATACAGAGCTCAGATTGTCAGTAGTGCACCAATTCTGGAGTAGGCTATCTGCCAGACAACGATAATGGTATATTGCCTCTACTATCAAATTTCCTTTGTTTTTTTATATTGTGACTAAGCCTTTTTATTTAACATTTTATAATAGTATTCTGAAACTCATGACGCATACACTGCAAATTTCTCTGATCTAGCTAAGATTTTAAAACTTATATCAGGTTATTTGTGTTGTTTTCAGATTTATTATCTACTTACTAATTCTGAGACTGCTTACGTACTTTATTTTAAGATAATTGTACAAGTTATCTGTCCAAGCAGCAAGATAATGTCACTACTTTTAAGCCAATTTCTGATAGATTTAAGTGTTTAAATCTTAAGCTTTTTGTAGTGCACCGTTCTACTACAACTGCCTGATTCATGATTTTTAGTCATTGGATATTTTCCTTTTATGGAGACCACTGGGAGGACATCTGACAGATAGAACAGCACATTTTGGAATATTTTATTCTAAGACAGACTAAGACAGTCCCGTTTATATCACTATAACCCGTGGATAGATTTTAGAGGGGATGAACTAAAGGGTTTTGCGATATGTTATCTCCTGATCTAGAGAGATACATTGCAAGTCCAAAACCAACGGACACAACTGCAAGAAATACAAGCCTCCTGCTGTCCATTTTGAGAGAGGCATCAGTATACAGGGTAGATAACACTCATTTCCTCTCCATTATAGTAAAAGATGTCCTATAATCATCTCTGCAGTTTTTTTCTTTCCTTGACAGCGGTGATGTGGCCCCTGGTGTTTGGAGATAAGACTGCTGTGAAATATAATTAGCAAAAAGCCATGGTGGAGAAGAGTTCATTATAGGCCCAAGCAAAAATAAAACACTATGGAAAACAAAATTTGGAGGAAGTTAAATTATAAAGCGATACATAGAAAAGGGAAAAAGATGGCAATACATAGGTACTGTATATGGGGAGCTTGTAATTAATTGTCAATAATATGGTTGGGTTTTTTTTAATCGAAAGCATGAGATCAACTTTCAAAGCCATTTTTCACACAAATGGTTCAGCCCTACACATTAGCATATCCATCTTTACATTTTTCCTGATGTGGTCCAAGCTAGACTTGATTATGGTCACAATTCGTTCTCAAAGAAATCCCAGAGAAAATGTGAATTCAAGGAAAAAGTCCCCTTAAAATGTAAAAGGAAACTGTATGGTGATGAATCTCAGAAGGCGGTTGAATACCAATCCCTCCATTAGCTCCTACACCTGCCGTTTGGAGCCTGGACCAGTGTGAATGGGCTGATTAGGGTCCTCGGCTCGACTTGCTGAAAACCACTTTCTATTTCACGACCCACGGACCAGCATCTTAATACTCCAGCTAAGAGGGATCTTAGAGGGGCGTGATCGGCTTACGACTAGAGCTAAAAATGTCAAATGTACAGACTTTCGACATAGAGTGAAATCTTTATTATCTATATTGGTTTTCTATTTAGTAGTAATATGTCTGACTTCCACTCAAGCCTCTCAGACCACTTAAGTAAGTACATATCACCAATTCTCATTTTCCGCTAGGCAAGGATTACAAAGATTATAACGTTATTAATAGGGGTGTATTGGCTTGAGGTGCATGTCCTCGCATCCAAGCCTAATACAGTCAATTTAAGTTTTAACACAACTCTGTCTGGGCATCAATATTCAACATGTGCTTCTGATAAAGGCCAAAGAATATTCAGTACGTTGCTATAACAATACCTTTGAGGGCTTGTGCAAGGTTTTTAAAGGACAAAATACTTTCAGAAGGGGTTTTAAGAGGCCATTCATGTTGACACAAAAGGTTGGATTAAGTGTCCTCCAGTATATGTATGATTGCCACAGTACAAATTAGGATTCTTTTGTTATTATAACCAGATAATTTTTTTGATAGCATAAACACAATTGGACACTGGACCACTGACAGAGAATTTTAGAAATCTGCTCACTTTCAAATCCATTTTGCAGCATGGCTAATATTGATAGACACGTTCGAGTTAATAGTTAGTCAATGGTTAACTATCTTATTTTTTGTAAGTTACGATAAATAGTGTTTTGCATTCATACAGGAGACTATGGTGGCCCCTCAAAGTCTTAAAATTTAGTTTAAAATAATTTGACAATATATTTGCATAACAAAATTAGACTTTGTTGCACATTGTTTCATCATAAACCTATAAAAGAGATCACAATGACTGTTTAAAGACTAAATATAAACAGAATGCGATATTTATATTGCACAAATTAAATTAGATTATTATTCAAATAAATCACAAATGGCGTTGTCCAGTGGGCCAGCTTTCTGCATTTGCAAAACTCTAAGTGCTGAGACGCACTGGGCCCCAGAATTTATATATTTTGCAAACAATTTTGTCACTTGTGCATGTTTTTGTATGGTGAGAGGAACTGGTGCACCCACAGAGAATTAACGGTTACATAGAATACATGCACTTCCTCTGTGTGTGTATCTAAGGCAAAACAAAGTCATATCTTACTATAAAACCCAAATAGCACATGGACATAAACATGCAAATGCCTGTCAATCAACATTACAGCATCCACAACTGAGCAGCTTAATATAGCATAAAAAGACATTCACCCTCCATAAACTTGTCACTTCACACCAGAGACCAAGGGTGGCTGTAAACATGTTTATTTCACTTGTAAACTCACCATTGGGTTCATCTATAGGATTTTCCACTTTTGTGTACACCCTTGAGGCACATGGCTTTACACAGAAAGGCTTTGACACACTGGCTAACCTTTCCTGTTGCAGTGCAGTAGTTTGGAATAGGGCTTCAAGATATACAACACCAAAAACAATTCTTGATACTGCTATTCTGCAGCAAATGCACGCTGAATATTGGAATATATTGATTCTTGGCAGTGACTGCATTTGATAATTGCTCAGTGTATAGTAATGTGATATTTGATAATTAAGTTTGAGGAAATCAAATGTAGAACCCAATGAGGAAAATCAATATAATCAGCTTTTAGTACATTTAACTTTTGAAAACAAAACATTTCTGTCAAATAGAGATCTTTGTGTTCATTTATTTCCTTGCACTATGAATTATTGTGTCACCCAATAGTGTGATATAGCCCTATTCACCATTGTCTGCTTGCCCATTAACATTCAGTCCGCACAAACCGGACCTAATTATGTTTTCCACTTTGTTAAGGTGCCCTCTTACTCCATCTGTTCCAGTGAAGCGTGCAATAGCTCAGACATGGGCTAGGCATACACACCTTTTTACAGCACTTCAGACAGACAGGCAGGTCAACGCACACTTTTCCATCTGGACAGGCTTTTGTCTACATCTAAACCTCCAATCAAATGTGGCAACAGGAAAGAGAGACAACGGATTCCAAGTGTCCCTATGATTGTGTACATGAATAGCGAGTGCAGTACATCTGTTGTCATTGGCCTTTGAGCTGCCAACATGAGACCAGCTTACACCTCTTGTATGTATGTGCTATTCTGAGACAAGTTTTAAGTGGACAATTTCTATGCATGTATGCACGAGTGTGTATGGTTGGAGAGGGAGTGAGCAGGCAGGCAGTGTTGAGGAACAGAAGCTCTTTGTTCAAATCTGTCACTTTAATGAAAAGCGCAAGGGCCCTGCATGACGTGTGGATGATATATTATGACTAACCACAGATAAATCAGCAACTTCCACTGTTTTGAAACAAGGAAGTAACGCATCAATCCTACCAGATCTGGAGAGGGGAGACTATTTCATTTGGTATTGTGCACAGCGAAAATGATTTAATAACCCCTCTCTTTTCTGCTTATGTCATGTCTAGGGGTGAAGCCGCATAGATAAAGCGCACACAAACAAAGAAAAAAATAAAAAGGCAAAAGAAAAAAGTAAAGGAGTATATTCGGAAAGAACTTTGGTCGAGTGGTTTACAGAGTGCTTTCTGCCAGAATTGATGTTGATACTGGGAGACAGAAATGTGTAGAGGAATACAACATGGGCTGCAAAGGCAATCTCTAGGATGTGGTAGCCTGCAGTGGAATCCACATATCACAGCCTATAAGAGGGCCAATCAAAAAGCCAAGCAGCTAACAGCACCACTGGAGTATCTCTGCCTCAAGATGCCACAGTGAGTGACTCCAAGCAACATACCTTTTTTTCCCCATAAATCTCTCACATGAAGTCGACGGAATAAGCAACTTTTTGACTTTCAGTTCAACTTGACACATTTGCCAGTTTTGTCTTAATGCTTTCTGCAACACCAAGTTTTTGAAAAATGTTACAGGTTAGCTTGGATTATGCCAATAAGTCTTTCCTCCTCCACTAGTACCACTTGCACCTAAACCTGAGTTCTCAATCAACTGCCCACTTTGCAACCAAGCAGATCTAGTGCCGCAACATAGATTCAGCAAAATCTAACCTGTAGCATTTTCAAATAGTGGAATTGATATGGATAGCTAGGCCTGTCACAACAATTAATGTTGAAGTTCAATATATTACTGATAAAAATATAGATAATAATGTTAATATTTAACCCAATTTATGCCAGTGACACAATAACCCTAAAATACAAAATAAAGTGGATTTAAACTACAACTATTCTAAATGTACAGATTGGTTAAAAAAAGATCATGAGCTGCAATACATAAACAGCAGAATGAGACACTTTAGTACTTAGTTTGCATCTGTAATGAGTCATAAAAGATATAAATTCATCTTTTACAGATAAAATCTTATCATAAAACCAAATTTCACACTTTTTCAAAGAAAAAGTACACCACACAATTCCTGACCCCCCAAAAAATATTGTTTGAGTTTTCATATATTGAACGAAAAGTCGATATATTAATAATTATTGTGACAGGCCTACATAAAGCAAAACTTCAATAACTAGATTTATGCATTAGGGTAAAAATCCTTAATGCTTTTGAGTGCAAGTGAGGGGAAAAAGCACCCCATTTTTATTCGGTATAAGGTTCATTGACTTTGTGCAATGACCTTCATATCAACGTCTAAGTGCTAGTTCAGCGATGTAACCCACACATGATAATTGTAAGGTTGAGTGTCACTAAAGACTTTGGCGGTAATAGCTTCTAAAGACAGAGGCATCCACTTCCTCATAGATCACAGGTGCTTCGCTTAATGGGTGGTTTCAGGACAAGCGCATTACAGCCCACATGGACACTCAGCAATATACATTTACAGACTGTTGCTACCGGTCAGGGAGTTAGCAGCAGACCGGAAACAGAGCAGGACAATTTTATGACAATCGATCATTAAAAAAAATAAAAAAATGTTATGATGAACGCTGAAAAAATACTGTCCATTAGGGTTTACAATAAGGCAATATAAGCAAAGTATTAATATTTGATGGGGTTTAGATGTGGTTAGTCTCACAAAGCACTGCATGTTTAAGGTCTATTGCCTTATTAGTCTGGTTTTGACCCATTAACCAATCTGTACAGGCTAATTTAACAGATTAGTGAATTAAGTATGGGGCTCTGAACAGCATTTAACTTGAATTGCACTGGAGTTTAAAGCTTGAATTGTGGTAGTTGAATAAAATAGAAATGCTACAAACAGATAGATTAGACTAGTTAAAATGATAGTTGACAAAAGAAAACACCGCAAAGTAGTTTGTGTCGACTTGCAAGACATATATAGTCTTAACCCCCCTTTTATAGCATTCCAGTAATACAACATATACCAACAAATAAAGTCTGGTGAAATGACCAGACAGTGCCTTAGAGAGATGTTTCCAGAAGCACACAGTTAAAAAGCTATGGCCGCTTTATAGATTCAATAAGTCTCTTACACCTGTGTGGCTAACCACCATCGATCCATCATTCTGTGCAGCCCAATCCAATTTAAAGTGTTGAGGAGCCACAGAGCCCTACAGCCTTATCCAAACCTGGGCGACAGGCGCCACAAAGCCTGCTTATACCTCCATCCTCTTGAGTCTGAGGGTGAGACTATGTACTGGCAGTGGATATGCCTTGGGAAATGGCAAACCTAGCTAAACACTGTACCTGCTGGCCCATGTTAAAGTGCGCCGCGCCAATTTGGGGAAACTGGAGGAAAAATGGAACGAGAGGAACATGGCAGGAGCATTATGCCTGTAATATGCTGTACATGTGCTATCCGTTTCATTTTGGTATGTATTGGCAGCATTTTACATCAATTTAAAATGAATAATAATGTATTATCTTTATACTATTTTATATTATTGCTCTTTCTTATTATAATACATAGTGATGTGTGCGCTACTGTGTTCAGTGAAGTTTGTATATGTCTAGGTAAGTTTAAGTAATTGTCTAATTAAAAAGTAGCTTTAACAGTTTAATATTTTTATTCATCCATCCATCCATTTTCTCCCGCTTAATCCGGCTGGGTCGCGGGGGCAGCTCTGCCCATTACTCTATGCACCAGACCCAGACCCTATGAACCCCTCTGCAGGTGGTGAGCTCAAGGAGGGAGGACCTCCCCACCGGTCCCTTGTTGTACACTGTTCATAGGGTGTTGCATGTTTTTAGGTGATGGGGGAAACCGGAGTACCCGGAGGAAACCCACCCAGACACGGGGAGGAAACATGCAAACTCCACACAGAAAGGCCCAGGTGACCCGGGGATCAAACCCGCAACCTTCTTGCTGTGAGGCATGAGTGTTGCCACTCAGCTTTTATTCACTCTTCTTAATTGTGCAATGTCTTTAATTTGTTTTAATCCATAATTCATTTATAATTTTGAATAGTGAGATAAATCTTGAGACCATTAAAGCTCTGACACTGGCCAAATGTCAGACCAAGAGTGGTGCCAATGGTAAATCTATAATAAAAAGGTGTATTAAGGACATATGCATATATTTGATTTTTCTTTCTGTTTGAGATGGAAATGCAGCTAGCCCACTAACTCAGAAAATTATTAACTTTGAGAGCTATTGTAATACATTTGGTTAAAATAATAAAAACCTCAAGTACCCGCTGTGTAAAAAATATTACAATGTGGCCCTATCAGTCAAAGTTGCCAACAATGTTTGAGAGAAGCAGCAGCATGAGGACTAACTTCAGTAGAAAAAGAAAAGTTTGGAAAAAAAAAATAATAATCAGGAAGAGGGAATCGCGGACCTCTTTGCAAGCCGCCGACCACAAGACACTTTTAATTCCATTTCTCACAGCACGATAATCATACTCATCAAGTCTATGAAGCTCTGCAGCAGTAATCACAGTACTCCAGTCATATCAAAGCCTACCAGGGGGAGAACCAGCTATTGGCCATCTCTTTCTCTCCGCTGACAACAATGACACAACCACTCTAGCTTCCCCCAGCGCAAGAGCTTAATGACAGCACCACGCGAAGTTGTGACTGACCATTCAAATCTCCCTTTTGCCACTAATTACAATGTCTCACGGAGCAGATGTTGAGTTGTGGTTCTTTTTGCTGCACGGCTGGAGGAAAGCAACGCCCCTGAGATCAATTATTGAAGAGTATTTAAAACAGTAGGAAATGGAAAGGCAGTCAGCTGGTGTGGAAGTAAAAACAGCTGTTGAAGTGCCCCTGATGTGACTGAGTCTAAAGACAACACACAAACTGTAGCCCAATTCCGGACACTTTGGGTGATGTTAACACAGCGCTGGAACACAAATGCTGGAGCGAAGCATAGCCACATTCTTGCTACGCATTCTTAGTCACTCTGCCCCCAAACTCCAAAATTTCAAATGCCCATATTCACTGTAATCATGTTATGTTTTATCTGGCATACCGTAAGGTTTTCATCGGTGTCAAGAAATCTAAATTAACGAATACACTGAATTATTAATCATTTTATTAAGGATATTATTTGTATTTTAAAGGTGCACATATTAAATTATTTGGTTGGGGGTTCATTACCTGCTTGTTTTTGTGAATATGTAACTGCTTTGCCTGGAAAGTTCGACATTATTTCGTTAAATGGCTCTGTCTTACATTTATTCAACTAAAGGTGGTATTATAGCTCAAATAACAAGCATTCTGATTGTGAGTAGGGTTGCCTCTCCACAGATCTGACCTGCAACCTGGTCTGGTTTGGGCTCCCTGAACACAGAACAGTTTAATGCCATACTGTGAAACATTCTAGACAAAGCAATAACATCTCCATGGAGACAAGAATTTCACAGACCCTCCACAAGAAAAGTGACATAATGCACCTTTAACAGCATTTCTGTAACGTGTTCTCTTGAATTAAATCAAATGAGTGCACTTGCTGATGAAACATGGTCCAGGTTCTGGTTTACGATGAACAGAAAGAGTGCATGGACTTTCGATGTGACTTTTTAATTACATGAAGAACTGAAATCACTGAGCATTTCTTGTTTCACGCCTAAAGGATTTGAGGAGGGACAAGAGTTGCTGAGGCGACTGAACAGTTGGACTGAAATGAAAGAGGTCTTTGTGTCTTAATTAAAAGTTTCCGTTCATCTTTGGTAAACAAATACAGCCAAATTGAGCAGCATCACTTCATTTATGGCGTAAATGAACTTTAAATTTATAAATTTCCACGTTTCTCACTTAAGCAGTGAGCAATTTAGGCTCGAGTCTCCAGTGAGGCGGAAGGGGAGAAGGGAAATGGGCGAAAAAAGGGTGAGCCAGAAGAAGTGGAGAGAAACTCCACACCAATAACAAGCAATTATGTTTGGGGAGGGCCATTGTCAAGCCATAAGAGTATAGAGGAAGACAGCGGAGATATGGGCTGGTAGGGAAATGAGGAGGAGTGTTATTTAGGAGGCAGATGGCAGAGAGGGGGAAATTAAGATGAATGGGCGCTGAGCGGGCTGAGCTGGTGCTGGGCAGAGAAAAGTAATTAGCTGTGTTTGCACTGGGAGGCTGGCAGTGACAGGGTAAAGCCGCGAGCCGCGTTCATCAACAAGGCCACGTTTAAAGTTGCCAGCAGGGGGCGGCGGTGCCAGAGAGCTCCAAGCACCTTTTTTATGTACCACACTGCGAGGGCTGTTTGAGACAACAGAAAGAAGCTGCTCCTTAACCGCGTTTTCATTTTACTTTAATCCCCTGTTTAAACAATACAAGTCTGGGTGCTCTCCAAGGCAAAGCTGAGAGGTGCATATCCCCGGCAAGGATGAGCTGGAGAAAATGAAATTATTCCTCTTTTACTTTTGAAAATATATCCCTTGTGTTATATGAATGTATACATAACTCAAAGCCAAACTGAGGGCTTTTAAAATACACCATATGGTCACTGTCATTGGTGCAATATTAACATGGCTAAAGGTCTATACAGCTAACAAAGCTTATAGCAAATAAAAACTGGACATTTTTCTATTCAAGCCACAAGCCTTCACTAGCGCCTGCCCCAAGCCAAGCCTATAGACAATTAAAGTTTGGACAATATGCAACTCACAGTTTTGGGTTGCACCATCTGGCATCAACTTTCTCAATATAATACAAATACTTTTTTATGCTGCAGTGCATGCCAAGTTTGAAGACTTGAAGATGTGCATTGAGTAACATTTCTGGTGGAGGGTCCGTCACCTAATGTTGCAATGCTTTGTCTAGAATGTTCGACAGTATAGATTAAGTATAGTATAGATAAGTAGTATAGATTACTACCTACCACAAAGTAGACTAGCAGGTCATAACACTACGGTACAGTTCACTTCAAACCTGTGGAGAGTCACCCCTATTCACAGGAGGAATGATTGTATTCTTGAGCAAAAGAAACTTGTGTAATGAATAAATGCTACATTTGTTATATCACAAATTTCAGACAAAGCAATAACATTTCCATGGAGACAAGCAGGTGGTGGACCCTCCATCAGAAAAGTTGTGCAATGCACCTTTAACTAAACAAATTAAGTGAAATGAAACGCAAAGGGGCCACTACACAGTCTTTTTAGTGACACTTAACCAGTATCCTGAAGCGATGTTGAGTTGTGAATACCAGTATCAGGTACCAGTATATCTCTGACTATAATGCCACTGATTTGAACATTTTCTTGCTGTTTCTTCTCTGCAGGTTTAGCTCACTTCCATCCTAATTTATCTCCCATCATTCATCACAAAGTGTTTTTGTGTTTCTCACCCAAAGGTAGGTTCATCATAACACAGTAATGGTTGCTCACAGCATCACAGGCCTTCAGCTCTCAGATTATCAGAGTCTCACTGTCTGCAGCTCAAGCGATCTTTCTTCCTCACATCATTTCTTTCCATTTCTGATGTTACAGCCACCTCGATCAGTCTCTTTCCTCCCACCCTGTATATCTCCCTCCCCCTCGCCCTTTTTCAATCTAATTTCAGATAAGTTGTAGCAGAACAACAGAGCAAGGCCCTTTATCATTGCCATCAATGATGTGGGTGGATTGAGCGTGAATAATTTTATTCTTGTGTGCCTGCACCCGGCCCACTGGGATTGCAATTACAAGTAATAAGAGGTAATAGGGTTACAGTGTAATTTTTTAAGTCCCTTAGTGGTGATTGAAGAAAACATTTGACAAGGGAAGAAATGGCTGTTTATCAAACTACTGTTAAACAATTTGTTAACAACATATGCTTATAATAATGAATAGCACAAGGGAATATGCAGTCAACTTACTATTCAGACTGTTAAAAGCTCAGAGTTTACAATATGGAGGAGTGACACCAGTTCATGTGTTCCATAATAACCCTTTTAAAAACATTAAACAACATTAAAGCCATGAAAACATGCTAACAATTTACCATACTCTGGATAATCATCGTCACTCCAGTTAGTTTTTTGTAAAAGGTGCTTAAAAGAAGCCACAATAAATATGGTACATCCACTTTGGGAAAATAATAAAATAAGAAAAACCTGACTTTTCAAGGTCTGCACCTCAAACTGCTTTAGCTGCAGCCTTTTGCACTTTGAAAGAGTACAAACAAGGACATAGAGAACAAACAGAAGCACACAAAAAAGCTGTGAAATGCCACATGGTATATGCATTACACTACAGAAATGTTAAGACAAGTTTCAGTAGAAGAGAAAGACAGAGAGGCCAACATGCGCGCACGCTTCATGTGCTTTTAAATTGTTGTCTTTACCGTAGATAACAGGCCTGAGAACCTGCCTGAAAGAACCAGGGCTGATGGTCATCTGCTGGTTTTCTGCAGAGAAACAATTCCCATTTACGACGAGAGCAATGGAAACATAACAGAAAGCCAGAGAAGGTACCAGCTCAAGTGTCGGTGAAGTACATTGTGCTTGCCTCTCTAAGGCAAACACAAGCTATTTAAAAATCACACTGATTTAGTTTTAAATACAAATACTTCAAGATGCACTACTGTGTAACTTTTCTGAAGAGGTTGCGGGTTACACATGCATCTTTAAAATCGACACTGGAGGTATGAATGAATGAAAGGAGATGCAATATAGGGGAGAACAGCAATAATGATTTAATACTTACCAAACTAGCTCCACGTCTTTAACATTATGTGTCTAACACATAATCTAGGAGCAAAAAATGGATGCTACCCAATATAGATAGTTTTTTTTTTTATTCCATGTTTTTTTTTATAATGATTATTTGTTTAGATTTGTTTGTACTGTAATTTTAATGTCTTTCTCATTCTGTAAAGCACCTTGAATTGCATTGAGTACAAATTGCGCTATACAAATAAACTTGCCTTGCCTAGATGAATAATGAATACCATGTGTTTATTGTCAATGGCCTTGTAATATCTTTCATTAAAATCTTCATTTAACTGTGAAACATTTGTTATAAGGCATATTTTCTCTTTTTAATAATGGATAGCCAAGTCTTTATTCTGACCAAACCAGCCCTAAAATGGATCGTGTGTGTGTATAACCTTTACAGAGTTGTGTTTGAAAGTAGGTAGAAGACGTGAGCTTCACCTCTGGGTCGCGGCGCTCGCTTCCTGCGGTCTCTGAATGCAGCTCCAGACTGTAGGGCTTCCAGCAAACTATCCATCACTCCTGTCTCATCGTTCTCTGCAAAACCCAGTGAGAAAAATAATGAGAGGGTTAGAACAAAAAAGGAGAAGAGTAAAACAGAAAATCAGATAAGATGGTGCAGGTAAGGCATCGCAACAAGTGAAAACCCCAGAAACACCTGCAATGATATAAAACCTGAAGGCATAACTTTGGATAACAATAACTCAGTGGGGGTACTGTGAAAGAAAATGTGTTTAAAGCCACAATATCATTTCAGTCTGCTACAATAACACAGACTTCGCAGGTTGCCTTGCAGCTCATATGTAATTTTGTGGTTACACATTATAGACTTAAATTATCATCTCTTTCTTTTCCAGACTATGATTTTAATTGCAGATGCGTTTGTGTGACAGGAAATTACCAAATAAATGGATATTGCGTCGGGATGCACCAATCCAGCTTTTTTATGTTACCAATTCAGAAACTAAAGCTTTAAACATCCGCTGATACCTGATATCAGTTGATATCAATGCAAAGTCTGGAAACAGCATTTCGTTTAAAATAAAATGATAAGACTAAACTTATTAACAATTAAGTAACTAAATTGTGTATTCAAAAACATTGAGACTTTTGGGGTCTACTACAACCAGTAAGTTATATCACCTTAAAGATATCGACTGAACTGATACTTGGAAGCCGATATCCAAGCCAGTCAAATGTTCATTATCTGCACAGATATCTGATGTCAGTATCGTATCAGTGCATCCTTAGATTTCTGAAAGTACGTAGATGGAGGACTTGTCATGTAATTCCACTGTATTAAAAATATTATGAGCCATTGGCCTTCAGCTTTTAGTAAATGCCTGTTTTCCTAAACATAGCTTCTTCTACTATCACAGTTGCAGAAAGCATGTAGTATATCAAGTAACAATATATAAAAGCTTAAAGGTCCTTTACAAGAACTAACATCAAGTGGAAAAAATCCTCTGTACCATCTCTGCACTTGCGATAGATCATATGACAAGCTCAGATAAGATGGAACTATATTGATTTCAGTGAAGGAATGCACTTTGAGTCAACTCTTAAATAACACAATGAAGTCAATGACAATGCTTTGTTAATTCACTGTGTTGAATAAACCTACACAAAATAAAGCAAAAACATAAAAATATTGCAAAAAACGATATACTTCAATAACACAATAAAAACGGTATATAATATACACCATACTAAACATTTTTATTTATTTATTTATTTAATTCAAAAATATATAGTGTCATAATGCTAAATATGCACAAAATTAATCTTGTGTTATCTGGCCCCTTTTGCAGGCAAAACATTAACACTGATCGTAACTTTAAAACATGTCAATACATTTTGAAAATATCACATTTGTTCTTGTATCGTGCAGTCCTAATGTTAACTTTGAAGAACTTTTATATTGCTATGTCACATAAACAGAACTATGCTGTTATCTGGGAGTTTTCATTGTGTCTAATGTGGACACCTTCTGACAAAAATATGGTTTACTTGGTTTGCTGTAGGAGACCAATGTAATAGAGCTGTGGAGGGGGAGCGCTTTGCAGATATGACATGTAAATCATGGCCTGTGTTTGTACAGTGGAAAACTCAAGCTCGACACCTGAGGCAGAGTGATGGACTGGGCTGGTAATTCTCAGTGAAAACAGCCTCCAGTGCATGTGCAGCAAAATAGATAGCAGGTATAAAAGAATGCTCCCTGACAAGACGCTTTGTCAATAAAAAAGTTTGGCTCTGTGTATTTCTCATGCAAAAGTGTGCAGCGCTTTCTTACAATGCAGCTATTGTGGTGCCAGCGTAATAGAGGTGTCATCTAACACGGAGGTTACATCTGGTATTCATTTCTTTATGATTGAAATTCAATTTTGTTTGTGTATATGCATTGTGTTGTGATGTCAAGTATACCAAAAAACACAGGTGTACTGTATACCATAAATCTGTATGCTTCGGGGTTTAAAATGAATTGTGATGTTTGACAAGTTATTTCTTTTTACCAACATGGGTAAAAAAGTATGTAGTTTAAGTCTTGCAAGCTTATTTTTTTCCATTTGCACAAAGCAATAATTATTTGTACACACTCAAGGGAGCTAATGTTATATTTGACAATAAACTTATAACAAACCCTCAAACTAACATCGATCATTTATTATCAGAGTTCATTTGCTATGCCATGCAATGTAACAAACCTATACATTTTGCCTGTCAAAAGCAAAGTTAAAGAGATTTGTTTCAAAGAGGGTATTTGATGTAGAAATCAATGCTAAGTCAGCATGTAATCAATATACAATAGGGTTGCTGATACTAAAACAATTACCTAAACTAGGTAACTCTCTTGAGCATGTATTGATGCTATGAGATCTTCGTCTTTGCTGGAAGTAAAATCTGTGTTTTCCATTAATACAGGAGACTATGGCGGTCTCCATAATCTAAAGTTGTTCCCCATAGTGTAAAAATAGCCTGGACTGTACTTATTGGTATAAATTTTACTTTGTTCATCATATACTTATAAGAGACACCACTGGTAAAAAATAACTGGTTAAAGATTAAATACCGTGATATTTTTACTCCACAAATTGAATTGAGATTAAATGAATAATTCAAATAAAAATAATTTGTGCCATAAACTTAAAATCTATGGGAAAAGCTGTAAAACCCAAAGTGAAATTAAAGAAATCATTATGTGCTGAAAATGAGACCACTGTATATTTGTTTGAACATATGGCATTGAATTTAGAGACAGAAAACTTGTCTCTCAAATCTATTTCCAGTCAGTTTAGAATATCTACTTGGAAAGTTTGTTCAGCAAGCTTTTCCTGATTTGTAAGCTGTACTAGCACAGTTTGTGGTCTCTACTTCCACCCCCTCCTACCCCTCCGAATCTGCTATATTGGGGCCACTGGATCCCTTGTGTAGAAGGGAATGGTTGCTCCAACACCTCAAGCCAACATGCGACTACTACAAAGAGTGGGTATATACCATGGCCCACTTCCTGTTCTCGCCATGATGCTCTGTCGTGCGCTTTGGCTATGATTCTCACTCTCAACAGCTGCAATCCTCTCCTCTGGCTGATATGTGCCTAGTTCTTCATCATTACGCAGAGCGGAAAGGCAGCACAAATTTCTGAGGCAAACCAGCGATTCCTGACGTCCAAATTTGTCATCAGCTTCATGGCAATTCATCACAGAATGGAGGGCTTTACACTCCCTCAAACAACACACACATACAAAAATACAGATAGTGCCCAGAATAGAGATCAATCTGTGTGTATGCCTTCACACGTGCTATTGTGTTGCACGGAAACCAACCAAGAACTTTGAGAAAGCATGGAAAAAAGAAAAAAAAAACCAACACCCCCAACATTTCGCCTCAAGAATGTATGTGAGCCAAAACAGTCGAAATTTGCACATCAATCATAAGCTACATAGACAAGGTGCCTCCCAACTAAAATGCAAATTTCATATACACCAATATTTCACAGATTATGTAAGTCAGTACAACATAATGCCATACTAATTATACTACCACAGACTGTAATGACAAAACATACAATTCTGCAATTCAACTGTTTCTGTACATTCTTTGGAAACACTTATAATAAAGATCAGAAAATAGGGTAATATGGGCTCTTTAAACTCTCTGTCAAGCCATTAAAAACATGTCTGATTTCATATAGTGCTCAGTTTGACACTAATTCATATTAAAATATTCTTGGAGCATGTTTTGGCTTCCCTCCCTTGATCTTTCTCCCTCATATATGTGCACCCAAGCAGTCCAGTTTTACACATCAGTCACCAGTGATAAAGACAGGACACAAATGAAATAATCTTTGTACATTTTGTGGGTACGCGACAGGCCAACACAAAAAAAATCACTCCCACAACTTATAGGGACATCACAGACATGTCACATAGATCGTAATGGAGGCAGAACACATGGCAGAGTAGTATTAGTCAAGCTACTAACTGTGAAATGGTTTTAAGGCAGTCATTCAGCTCACGTTAAGGTTGTGCAGAAGAGGATGTGGCGTGTGAACAAAAAAGGCTGGTAAAAAGGAATAGGACAGTGAGGAGTGGGGGACCAGCGCTGGCACTAGAAAGGTACTGATTGGTGCTTTGATGTGCACAATTCGCCTGCCATTTCCACTGAGCTGGGACCAGAGCTCTTGTGACAGGTGTGCAGTTGCAAAGCTATGTTATTCTGCCCAAAAAACAAATCTCACAAAGCAAGCCCCATGTCTATTTCAAGAATGTGGAAGTATGTGAATTCATATTTATATCCTTGGCTTTTTGTGTGTAAGAGACAATGGGCGGCAAGAAAAATAAAGGACATAAGAACAAAGGCTATTTAAAGGTCCTATATGGATTCACAGAATGGATTCTTATGAACTTTTAACCATGTTATGTTACCTCATCAAACACATACCTGGAGTTGTGTTCCGTTTCATCCACACATGTTTTGATAATCCTGGTTTATTAGTCTGCCTACATTTATGAAGTTCAAAATGCTCCGTTTGTTTGTTCATGTTTCACCATGTGATGTCATGAAGTGGTAGTTTTCAAGTTAACTATTACCTTTTAAATTGAGTTTAGTAGAGATCTGCAATTCCAGGGCTGAAATCATCCGAATTATACTAATGAAGGTCTACAGAGTTTAAAAACACAGAGGAGCACTTTCTGTATTACCACATAAGATCACAAGGTGGAACAATATTTTCTGAAAGAAAATTTCAGCCTAAATATGCAGGCTTTAAATTACTTGTTAAATTATTATTTTGCAAAAAGGATGTGAAACAGGCCTCATTATGACAATGTAAGCAAAAGATATACAAGACAAATTTTGGAGATGTTTGATTTTACCAGATGACAGATGTATGTGAATGGCTCCTGTATCAAATACTCATGGGACATTCATCAACAATTGTTAATATGAGCCAACACTGGTGGTATATATTATTACAACCAAAAATTCCTCCCCTGCCATTTTTCTTTAAAATAAAATAAAATCCAAAATGGCGGACTTCCGGTTTGTTAAGGGGCGTGGTCACAATATTTTTGTACTTTATTACATCAGTCTGATGTAATGCAATTTTTTTAGGTGTCATTCTTATTCCAATCTGTTGTTTGGGGGCGCTGACGAGTCATTTAATGTACATTCGGAAAATTTAATAAGCCAAAAGTTAGAGAAGCGAGAGTTTTAACAGTGTGCAAAATATCAGGACTTTTCGGCATGGGTAAGTGGGTGAAAAATGGGTGAGTTGGTTAGGAGAAAAAAAAAAAGAATATTCTGATGGGAGAACCATGTTCCGCTTTTTTTTGGCCGACAAACGATACATTTTCAACTCTTGCGCATTGCTACGTGACAACAAGGGTCCCTCCTGGTCACTACGGGCGAGTCAGGTCGCGTCATTGCCTTTCCCGACCACTAGGACCATCGCTTTGCGATAGTAATAGGCCCTTCACCAGCCACCGGCGCGTGGGCCTAATAACACTTTTTGTGTTAAAAACAACTCTGAAATATTTTAACCCTAATATTTAACACCAGTTTTTGCTATGTATGGAGTTTAAAAACACAGTGGACCTGTATTACCAGATGACATCACAAGGCGGAAAAGAGTGTTTTCACTTTGATAAAATATCTCAGCCTAACTGCTAGTAGCATCTGCTACGCGTAGTAGCAGCAGTAGGGACTGCAGCAGTGGCGGCTACCGCTGCTACTGCCTCTTCCTGGGCTGGCGTCTGGGGCCAGGTCGGTGTACCACAGGTACACGTAGTAGCAGCAGCAGCAGTCGCCACTGCCGACTGAGTGCTACCTCCTCCTGGGCTGGGGTCTGGGGCCAGGTCGGTGTACCACCAGTGCATGTAGTAGCGGCAGCAGAGGCCGCCACTGCTGCAGTCCCTACTGCTGCAGTCCCTACTGCTGCTACTACGCGTAGCTGCTGCTATTAGCATCTGCTACATGTAGTAGTAGCAGTAGGGACTGCAGCAGTGGTGGCTTCCGGTCGCCAGTGGCGAATGCTGCTGCTTCCACTGCTCCACTGTACAAATCCGATAATGTTGACATTTCATGTATATACTATGGGGCGCTATAGTGTTCACTTTAGATATGTTTATAATGTATTATATTCAGGCTGAGATCACACATTAGTGATTCAGATTTCAGCCTGATTGGACAAAACATGTGCGAACAGGAGCAAAACTTGATATTTTAAATTATCACATTTTTTTATAGAAATGTGCAGCTTCGGTGCACATAAACTGTGATAGTCTCTAGATGATGTACAGTGATTTTCAGCCCTGTGGGTGAAGCGCCTTCAAAGGAGTGCGTTAAATAACAACGTGAGCGAAAATGGTGATGTCACATTCAAGATGGCCACCTTCTGGTATGTCAGGGTGTGAGCCCATAATAATATTTTTTGTTTGCCTTGACATGACGAATGTGTGTACTGAATTTCGTGGCTCTAAGACAAAGTTGATGTAGGGGAGGCTCTCATAGGCCCAATGTATTTTGACTTTTCTGGGTGGCGCTGTGTCGCCATTTTTTTATCCCTGTGCACGAAACCTTTATTTTATCAAATTTTTCACCACAAGAAATAAAAATAAAAATAACAATATTTTGAGCAAAAACAATATATCCGTCGACTTTAGCAGTTTGGTGAGTCTGAACGTGCTGAATGGTTCAAATTAGCCCTCAAAGAGCAGAAGACAAAGAAATAAAAATAATAATAATAAAAAAATAATATTTTTTCGAGCAAAAACAATATATTCGTCAACTTTAGAACAGCATATTATGCATTTTTTGAAAGCTCTTGGCCTTCCCCGCGTCACCGTGGGGTCATTGGGGCATGACGAGGTCATATGCGCTCGTCATTCGCCGTCCCGTCGGACTTCCCCCCACCCTCCCATTGGCTTCAATGCATTTTAGCAGTCACCAATATGGCCCAGGCCTTGGCCATGGGTTACTGGGACACTGCAGTTCATGCCTGGGGCGAGTGAGAGGATGAAGCTGCACATCGTACCCGCCATTTCGCCCGTGCGCTCGTCGTTCCCATGCGCTCGCCTTAGCGAGAGCAATAGGCCCTACGCCCTGTCGAGGCTCTGGCCTAATAATAATATTTTGAGCAAAAACGAACCTAAAAATGTTGAGTGATTTTCAAGGATCTGAGGATAATTAAATACTATTAAATATTATATATTAAAAAATAATAGTGTGACTGTTCCAGTCTGAGAAGATTCTGACAATAAGTAGATGCTTTGAAATGTGGAATGAATGCTGAAATTGTCGCTGTCCAAGGTTATGAAAATCTTGACTGAATAATTACCTTAAAAATACAACACTACAAATTTATGCTCTGGTACTAAGAAGACTGATGCAATTCATAAAATATAATAATAATGAAAGAAATGGATTTGGTGCCAACTAATATTTAACTTTTCCAAAATGATTAGCTTCAAAAAGGCACTTAAGATCAGCATGGGAAAAACAAAGGCAGTAAGCAGATATCTGTTTGCTCTGAGACACCAAAGAATCAGCTTAAGGAGTTGAATCAAGAAGGCACACTGAGAAGCCACCTCGAGGGAAACAACTATAGTTATCCCCTGTCTGCAGCGAGACTTCAATCACCATCTATTTAATCAAAGCTTGTTCAAACTGGCATTTTCCATTGTCTGGCCGCGTAGGTTGTCTCTGAGTCAATGTCTCCCCTTCTATTCAGAGCCAGCCTAATGTCCCCAGCCTCTTCACTCAACAGGATGTGGCACTTATCATCAGGACAATGACCCGGCCAGTTGTAGGAGTGTGAAGCAGCAGGATCGTGCCAGTGCAATGCAAGAAACAGGGTCAATTGGGCCAGGATGAAAAAGCCAAGGAGACTAAATTACATGCCTGGACACAATGCAGGCCCGGATGACCACTGTGTTCCCCTGGTCACTTAGAAAGCAAATGGTGCAATGAGGCCGAGTCAGAGTCCTTTCTCTATTGAATGGCCTCTGTTCTTGTGGCAATTGGAGCAGCAAGTGGACAGGCAATTCACCGGAGGGAAAATAAAGACGTACAACTGCTGACGTGTAGTAGTGAGGCTTGCTAATAAACAATCTTGTATGTCAGCGATGATCAGCCCACACTGCTACACAGCTAGCATAAAAATCAGATAATTGGCACATTAATGGCTTAATGAACACCTCAGAAAAAGTCTGCAATTGCTTCTAATTGGATAACATGTGGAAGATTTCAAATGGAGATTTACTGCTGTATTTCAACATGTAATGGATAGTAAAGAATTTAACAAAGCAAGTAAATGAATCTGTAGCTCTTGGTGATGTTTGGGATTGAAGAGAATGCAGTTTTATTAATGAGGCCACAGGATCATGAGTCTTAACATGTCTCCAGTTTCTTATGGCTTCATATAGAGTTGCTGGAATGGCTTTACATTTCTGTTGTTTTTAGTTAAGGCCAGATGGAGATTGTTATTTCCCTGGCAAGCACATTGAAATAAACGAGAAACGTGCACACAGAAATGAAAGAATATAACTGAACTTCAACCACAACAAATGTATTCACAAAAAACATTACTTGTTGACTCAAAAATTATTCTGAGCAAAAAATACATTTTTCAAAAAATATCTCATTGCGAACAGTAAAGTATAAGTTTCATTTTTCTCCCTCAGATGACCCATCTGTGCTTTTACATTTGTGCATGTGGCACTGCAGATCTGGCGGTTCTTTTATTTGACGTCTTAATAGTTCATCGCTTGTAGCCATGTAGGGAATGTTAAATAAAGCTCTGATGTGTAATTTGTCGCTCCACAAACATTCACACTCTCGGCCTACCCTGGGAGTTAATGCAACAGATTTGTCATACACAATCCAGGCACAGCTCGAGGAAGAGGAAAAAACACCTATTCAATCTGAATTTCAATCTCATAGGGCTCTATGCAAATGCATGCAAGCTGATGCCTTCTCTCTCTCCCCCTGCCAGAGCAAACAGCACACTGTGCTTGTGCTGTGGAAGGAGAGGTCCACAATGAAGCAGGCAAAAGGCAGACAAATGAGACGAAAACAAGGCTGCTCTTACAATCCTAGAATACACAATTAGGCAACATCTAAACCCAAACTAAGTGCAGATACCTGTACAACGTAAAGAAGCAAAAAATCCATTTTGATCATTTAAGGAAACCCTCCTCTTGACTTCTTGTCTCTCATTGCTGTGTCCTTCAGCATAATGGGGATATGTGGGCTCTCTGGGGCTTTTTATGGAATTGATGGATAATAAGATGCTTACATAGGAAATCTCCATCGAGGACAATCCTCCATAACAAACAAAGAGAAAGCTCTTTAGTTAATAAATAGACTGTGCGACAGACACAGAGAGGAAGAGAGAAGGACTAAATCCTATCTTGAGTTGGCAGCACTTGGCAAAATTTCGATCACATATTCTTTCCATCCCAATAATCTCTGAAAATGCAAATGTATATTCAAATGCATGAGTGTAATGTACAATGCCAAAACAAATCACTGTCTTTTTCACTATAGCTCATTTTCACATATCTGGGCCCCATTTCGAAGCTACCTTAAACAGTAGCACTTAGCACTCCCAAGACAACTGTGAGTTCGTTGGAACAGATGGCGGGACCACAGCAGTGCTCTGGCCTGAATATAGTTGGTTGCTCTAAATGCACTTGACTGTGCACACTGGTGCTACAGAGGTTGGCATGGAGCTGTTAGCCTGATGTTGGTGCATGACTGGGACAGCCAGGACCAACCACTCTGCCAGCCTTGGCCTTGGCAATAGACACTGGCCTGGAGGCAGCACTGTTGAACAAGTTTCTGGCAGCAGCTACGGTAAAAAGAAAGAAACAAAAGACAAACAAAACAACTACTGAACGGTTTTGTATCCAGGCACACTGGCATAAGGTACAGATCAACATTGTCTGAACAGGTGATGGTAAATAAATTCTTATCACTGACAACCAGAATGTTGGACCTTTCCATGTCAGTGTTTAAACTTCAACCATTGTAAAATGCTGCAACTGCAAACAGAAATGAAATGAGTGTATTGCCAAAGTATAACAGGGCTTGTAATATTAGTTACATTCATTTGACCCAAGTCTGAGGATGGGCAGGTCTTCTACTTAAGGGTCAAAGGTCATTAAAGCAGTCTCCCATTCAGTGTCAAGATCCCTGCAGCACAAATAAAACTCAGAGACCAGAGCCTTTATGCTCTGACCCCTCAGAGCTCAGGCTGGAGGGCAGAGGTAATATTGAGTTGAGCTTCAGAATAATATTTTACAACCACAATGAGAATAAACTTGCATAGCTATAATAACAGCCATTTTTAATTAAATTAATTATGTTAATTATGTTTTATCTTTTGAAATATACAGAAACTTGGTCAGTGTTCCTAAACTGAATATCTGACAGCAGATGATCATGGCTTCTACGCCACATGTAGCAACAATGAAAACTAAATAATGATTTACAGGGTGAAGTATGAACTGGCCTATCTTAGTCAAAAGTGGAATTTGCAATATAATGTGATTTTTCACATGTGGATTTCCTTTCCTTTCACTGACTATTTAAAAATGGATAAACTCTCCTGTTTCATACACTGGACAGAGTAGGGCTGCAAAAACAATACAGATGGCCTTTACCTGCATTGACTTCCAGCAGCCTCCTCTTCTTTTGTTGTCTCTCTTGTTTCTCACGTTCAGCTTTCTCCTTTGCAGCTTGTGCCTTCTTCTGCTTTTCCTCGAACTCCCTCTGTTTCAAGTTCTCTTTCAGGGCTTGCTGTGTTGGGGGCAATAGAACAGATAGTGAGGCAAAGACACACACAGAAGAAAGAGAAAACATGACACATTGCTAATGGAGGTTAATTGCAGGAGTCTGTCAATGTCATCGGCAATTGTCAGACTCTATAGATGTCTGCATCTGGTGTTTTGGAAGTTGGGGGAAATTTGTTTGGTTTGAAAATGAGTTGATATCATTATACACAGCTATTAATCACACTGTTTGTACTTTGCCTGCAAATTAGTGTCAACTAGTCGAAATGAAAAACTTCATTTAGATACTTGGTAATTTTCAATACAAAACAATAGTGGATTCTTTAAAGGTGCACTGATTAACTTCTCTGGGGGAGGGTCCGTTCCCTACTTGTCCTCATGCAGATGTTATTGCTTGACTTGGAATGTGCCACAATATGGTATTAAACTTGGCCATTTCCATAAAAACAAGCATGCAACAGCACAAGTTATAGGGTTACAGGCCAGATCTATGGAGAGGGAGGTGACACCACTCACAGTAAGAATGTTTGTACAGTAGAATAAACACTTAACTGAATGAATATGAGATAAATATGTTTAATGGCATACTGTAGAATATTCCAGACAAGGCAATATCATCATCATCACAGAGACAAGCAGGTGTCAAACCCACCACTCAGAAAGTTATATAGTGCATCTTTAATATGCTAATAAAACAATTTCAATAGTTTTATTAGCAAAAATCGAGATCTAAAACTAATCAGAGAAGGTCCAGCTTTGTCCTCACATATTTTTGTTGCAGTGTTGGTTCCAATTCAACTGAGTTTTGCATGTCTGGGGAATTAACTTGAACTGAACTAATGTTTTTTTTTTAATTGTTCATTTATTTGGCATATTTTACATCCACTAGCAATGGCATGCCTTTTTAGTTGTTTTAAGGTCCTTGCCATCCTATTATCGCAAATTGTTTTCATCCACTTCCAAGACATTTAACTGCCACGCTGAGTCCAACGGTATTAATATTTTTATACACCTTAATAGAAGCATCAATCTCTGGAAATGCAGTACATATTTAATAATTAACAGAGTTTTCTTATTCATGTAAAAAAAACACTATACTCCATTGGAATATGCATTTACCGCTTGGATTTTGTGCTGACGCAAGTTTGCGTTTTTCATATTACCACGTTACTAGATTTACAACAGCTCACAAATGGGCGGCGACAGATTTCCATTCGTCTACACTGTAGTAAAATATATTTGGCACGAACGATAGAGACAAAGCAGCCAATGCTTATATTAAAAAGCTGGCGGTCAGCTTCAATCAAATTTGCAATCATTCATCACTGTATGTAGAGTATTGTTTTTCATGGAGGCTTGCTGTGTGGGCAGAGTGATATGTATCTACTGTATGTCACCCGGTGCGAAAGCTGCTCTATAATCTCAATGCCAAAGTGCTGTTAAACTCATACAATAGTGTCAACTGCTCAATAACAGCAGCCAGACAGACTGCATGTGATTTAATAGAGTGTTTACGTGACTGACATCGAGATCAATAAGCAGACACAGGATGAAGCGCATCCATCAAACTAACAACCCCTCCTTCTTATCATCTAAACTACTCTGGTAGACGAGGCAATTACAGTCATTTTCTCCCATGTAGCTCACGAAATGTAAAGACCTTGTGGCATTTATGAAACAAATAATGAGCATTAAATATAGGCAAGAGTCACATCAGGTGGAATAATGTTGTGTAATGAACAAAATAGGTAGCAAAGATATTGAGCTCTGCAAGTTCAGAGTCAGACTTCCCTTTACTGGTTTAAGATAAAAAGTAACTACTAGAATTGCTCAAGCAACTTATATTGCATTATAACTTGCACATACTCTATAAACAAGCAGATTTTGAACTCTAAGGGTATTTTGCATTATTTGAAAGTATTTTTATATGACCTCAAAATGACTGGCAGCACCCAATATCATGAATAGTCAATTAAATAGTCTATTGATGTCTAAAGTTAAGATAAAACTTCATTTGTCCCACATAATGCACGCTGATAACGCGAAATGTCAACGAAAACAGATTAATAACAGATTTTATGGAATTATTGTCACACACAAAGAAAAAAAAAAAAAAAGGAACAATGCTGGTATTTCCTAAGGGGACAACTACTCTAATAATCCAATCCGAATGCAATTAACATTTTTATTTTTTTCTAGAAATAGGCAAATTCGTTATAATAGCCCACCTGTCTGAGCCATTTCAAGCGTGCTCTTGTTTGGCTCAAAACCATGTAGCAGGTGGTGTCAGAGGTATGGCTTTACACAGCACAGGAGAAGTCTTCAGGGACAAAATGACATCTTATTTAAAACTAGGCTCTTAACTGCTGGCAGGTTCCCAGGAAAAACAATGATAAGTCAATAACCGGTCAATAGTACAAGCGCAGCCATTTAAGCAAGAAGGTACAAAGAATTAGAGCGGAAAAGGCCATATACATGCTGGTTAAAATAAACATTGACGTTAAGTTGAACACAGCTCTCTCTGGGGTATCATCCCATTTTCACATTATCACATTTTGAAGCATATTATATTGATGATAACATATTTCAATAGAATGGTATCTCATATAATACACTGTCTTATATAATTAATCGATTATGTAGCCATGTTAAAGGCCCAGGACAAGATTCTTCCCATTATTTGAACAAAATTTGTCTTGTGCAGATATACTGTATAGGGTCAAAATAAGTCTGCTCTGTTCTGTATGCTTCTTATTAAAAAGCATTTTATTGCCTGATAAACAGGAAGTGCACATTTGCATGCTCGTTGTTCAATCTAGTCTCTGAGAAGTGGATTGTAAAAAAAAAATTTCATGTAAACACAATTATTGATTTCTAAAAGAAGCGCTAGCCTTTCTAAAACTTCCCCATCTACAATTTCCCAGAACTGTAGTTAAGAGCAGGTAGTTTATTCAAATCAAACTGCTGAGGTGTAGCAAAAAAGTAGCAGAAAACTGGGTCAGAGAAATATGAAGTGTCATGTGATTTCATGTTGTGACGAAGCATCCATTTAGAGCGTAATATAAGGCTACAGTGGTGAGTGGAGGCCTTGTGTGTGTGAGGGGAGGAGGTGGGGTGTGGTGTTGCCTAGTCTCAGAGGAAATTGCCCTGCGCTCTCCTTCATCACTGCAGGTCTGCTTCCCCCTCCTCCTCTCCTGGATGTCCGCCATTAGACACGCTCAATTGGATTCCTGTCAGATGCGCGGCCTCGCCCTGGGTCTCCTTTCTACGGGTGACTGAGCACGCTCCGTGTGTGTGTGTGTGTATGTGTGTACGTGTGCTGGTGTGGGTCCTTGCACATGGAACGGGTAAGCATCTCTCCCTTATAAAAACTGTCATCATCAAATCACATAGACACACAAGCAAACAAGCACAGGTTACACACAATGGACGCATGGCTATATTCACTCCTTGAGACAGCACACCGCTATTAGCATGGGCCTTGGCACAGCAGGGTAAATGCTGACGCAGATTTGACCCAGAGGTTGTGCGGTGGAGATTTACTGTGTGCCTATGTTGACTGACCCAGCCTTGGCTTCTGCTGGATATGTCTGTACTGTACGCCGAGCCCATTTGGACGAATTGCTGAGGTGAAGCAGCTTATACCTTGACCTACCACTGGGGAGTAAATAGCTACCGAGGGAGTTTTGACCATATAATGCTAGTCTTTTAAACACTTGGCCTCTCCACCTTTCACTGGCACAGTCATTAACTGTTGTTGGTGCAAGGAAATGCTTCTACACACATTGGTTTGAACATAACGTGTAGAGAATATAACTGCTTTTCTTAGGAGACCTTAAATTATATTTTAAAAACACTCTTGGGAAGTGTATGAAATCATTGACTGCAGACATATGCGTACAAGTCTAGTCTGGAGGTGAGCTGGTTAGACTTGCTATTAACCCCAAGGATAGAACCTCAGAGAAATCGAAGACTCGAATAAGTCTCAGAAATATTAAACCACAAAATGAACATGGCCTGCCTCTTGAGCAGCCTGAAGGCAGGTGGAGTGGGATGCTCAAGGCTGACTGGGTGTTTACTTGCCTGTCAGGAAAGACAATATTGCTATAATTTAGGCATGTTCAATGCAAAGGAATATGGTAAAAATGTTTAGAATGAATATAGCAAGTATGTTTCCAATGCCAACAACACCAAAAATCCACCGATAACTAGGAAGCAAACCAATCCACTGAGACTAAAATAAGTGTACAGCCAGCACTTTAGAGCACAATGAAATCTAAAGCAAAACTAATCACTATGGAGAAAAAAAAAAATGCCATGAAATCCATTTGTGTGAGTGTGGTAAATGTTAAATGGGGGGCAGGGTAGGAACTTCAGAGGGCTAATTAGCTGCTATTATCTGTATCGCCCAGTGGCCTGTGCCACTAATCCCACTGATTAAACACAGTTGGTCTCCACAGCAGAAATCTCCGACTGGTATTGTACTGATTTGAATTTTACCCCAGAAACTGCTGCTGGACACTCGGTGAAGTCCAAGGCATATTCGGTATAGGAACAAATAGTTCCAACAATTTTTATTTTGCCATGTTAATCTCGATTTTCCATTCAAAATAAATTGTTACTATTGATTCATTGCCCAGTCCTAAGAACACAATAGAAGTAGTAACAATTAAGCCAAAACAGCCTAGACATTTTAGCTGTATCGATCACATAATAATATTGAAGATACAATTATCTCTGTATCTCTCTCTCTCTTTTATTTTGTACTTATGGTTTTGTAGTGTATGTGTACCTCCAAACTTTCTGTCACTCTTATATACTCACAGAAAACATGGCGCGGAAGTTGCTCAAATCCGTGAACAGCTCCTCCACAGAGGTCTTCTTGGGGTCGACAGCGAAGAACTCCAGGAGATTTTGATAGAGCGACTCCATGTTGCCGTGCATGATCACCAGCTTGGCATACTGCTCCCGCGCAACCGTGCTGAAGCTGTGAAGTCAGTGTCAAGGGCAAAATCCATCATGTAATGTCTGACTTCACTGTATTTTTGAGCATTATGGTAAATCCAACTTGCTGCCTGGCGGAGGTGAAACTTGAGAAACCTCTTGTCAGCAGCGTACTGTAATGTTAACATTGGGAGACCTGGTAATGTAAGTGGGGTTTGTTGCTACACTGTGTTAGCTGCCATAACCCCCTGCAGCCTACAGCATCTGTGAAGCACATCTGGCCCCTGGAAAATGGAGTTTAAAGGACCCATATCATACATATTTTCTGACCTATCATACTTAACATGCAAACTCCACATCGATAAGCTGTTTGAATTGTTCTCTCAAACAGAAAACACTCTATTCCACCTTGTGATGTCATGTGGTAATACAAGCGCTCCACCTTCACGAGAATCATTTGAATTTCACCTCAGGAACTGACAATCTCTACAGAACAAAAGGTTAACAAAGCTGTTAACTCGAGCTCTACCGCGTCATGACATCACAAGGTGGAATGGAGCATTTTGAGCTTTGGAGATGTAGACAGACTAATAATAAAGGAATGTGTGAATGAAAGAAAACACAAAAGTACATAAAAGAAATAGTAGTAAACTTCAAATACAAAAATAAATATGTAAGCAAAAATATCTGAATTAAGTCACTGTTAATTTTATAGCCATACTAATTATTGCAAAGGTCTCAGAAAAAACAGTAGATGATATAGTGATTATTATAATGACCTTAATTATTTGTACACTTCAGTTGCTCAGTTTTGCACAAAGGCTTGTCAAAGTTTACGACTGAAGGCATGCAGATAATTAGCACACAAAAAAAGCAACAGTAAAAGTATCGGAAAAGTTAAGTCAAAACATATTTCTAACTTTTGCTGTTAATGACTAAGGATTTCTTCTTTTGCAGATAAAAAACAAGCACATAAACAGCCTCACTTCAGGTCAATTGTCCACCTTGATTATGGCTCAATTGATTGGCCAATTTGAGGTCTGAGTTGTATGTGGAGGAGAATACAAATATCTCTTCACAACAAGCTGAATGCAGTTCAATAGACTGAGTTCCAGATTAACTTGTCAGTCTGTCCGTGCCACAGCGGCCACAGTCGCAACAGAGGAAAGAGGCACAAGTCAAGGCTGAGGGACCCCAAAGAGAGCGAGGCTGATAAGTATCATAGGGGACAAAATCTCTCCTTTTCACTTGCTCAGTCTAGTGCCCTCTGCATCTTACTGTCTCTCTTTTTGTCTCAAATGTTAATACTATTTTTTTGACAGAATGCCAAGTCAATAGCATTTATAGTGTTTTTTTTTTTTTTTAGAAATATTACTGAATTATTAATGAAGAGGGTTGCAAAGAAGGCCATCTGGCTTAATAGCAGTCCTAACCATTACACAAAGAACAGCAAGAGGACAACTTGCAAGTTTGACACCAAAATATAAAGGAAAATAAGAACTTGTACTCTGTAATAATTAGGCAAGGTGTTAAGAAGAATTGAAAAGAAAAGATATAGTGACGAGAAAATGGTTCCTTGTGTGTTTAGAAAGTTAACTGATGAAGTTTAAAAGTATAAGGCTTTGTTTCTTGAGGGACCCCAAAGAGAGCAGGGCTGATAATTATCATAGTGGGCAAAATCTCTCCTTTTCACTTGCTCAGACTAGTGCCCTCATACGTCTAATTGCCCCTCCACTGTATGGGGAGACTGTGCCTTTCACTGATTGCTTAATTCACTTGTCAATCATACTATAAAGTGATGATAAAGCTGTATGTTGTTGTTTTTGCTCGATGTCTTTGGCGTTTTTTGCCCTAACGACATGAAACTTGGCACTTCACACGCCTGTACCATTGCAATGGCACCCTCCGAATTTGAGATCGGTCAGATGAGCGGTTCGAAAATTACGTGTGAAACAGACAAACAAACGGACAAGCAAACACACACAGACGTTCCTTGCATTAATAGATAGATATTTTGTCTGAAAATTGTAATGCTATTTTTTTTTTTACAATGTTTTTAGACATATTACTGATCTTTATAATGCAGAGGATTACCTAGAAGACTATCTGGGCTAATAGCAGTCCTGACCATTATACAAAACACAGCCAGGGGACAATTGCAGCAAATATGACACCAAAATACAAAAGGAAATAAGAATGCAATAAGTAGGCAAGGTATTATGAATGGAATAGAAAAGAAGCACAGAAGAGCAACTGGATTCTTGTGTGTTTAGAAAGTTAATTGATGAAATTTAAAAGTGAAAGGCTTTGATTTAGACTTTTTTTTTTCAACAAGACACCTGGGTCATTGTTTTCGCTTATTGTTTTCTGTGTCATAGTTTTCTAAAATGTCTACTTAAAGTTTTAATTATAACTTTCTGATGAAGAACCGGCTGCAGTGAAAAATGGCAAGACAGCTGTCAAATCAATTCTCAGCGAACGTTTCTCTGTTGCAAGTTTTCGGCTAACTACAACAGCCTAGACTTGAGCAGCCCAGCCCCAAGGCAATTGATCAAAACTACATGAAGGCAGGGCCGAGGGGCTACGGGCACACGCTGTATTATTGAACACAAACTTTACTTGGACTAAAACTCAGCTGTCAGAGTGAAAGAGAAAATCAAGATGATACAAGAATGATGCAATGCCAATCAAAGTGGACAGGTGTCAGTGAAATGTGAGTGCTATTGTGTAATTAACATTCACATTAGTTTAGTGATCAAATTGACATGTGTTCAGTCAAGTGTAGTGTGCTGTGTAGGAGGGAGACACTGTTAAGCTAAAGGTATATAAAAAAATAAGTACATACATACCAAGTTAGAGTCAGAATGCCTTCCCCATTTTTTTTGTTTTAATAATAATTCATTTAATGCACTTTATCAATAACGTGCCCTGATGCTGCTGCCAATACTGCTGCTGTACTGATGACACACTGTGCTAAATGTTTACACTGGGGTTATTTAGGGGTTATTTATCTCACTCAGGTTTGCACTTTACCAACTTTCCACTTTATCAACTACGCATGTGGATGCTCCAAAAGCAATTTCGTTGGTCTTTTGTGACAATGACAATTAATACTTGAATATTTACAGCAAAGGCTAATTTAATGTAATTTTGTGAAACATTCTACAGGCAAAGCAATAAATCTTCATGTAGACAAGCATGCGCCGAGCCTCTACCAAAAAAGTTGCATTGTGCATCTTTCGATTGCCAGAATTTGTATCTATCATATATAAACTGGGCTATAAAAACACAAAAAAAAAACAAAACAAAAAAACTGAATGCTGAATTCAAGCATTTCGTAAACGATTCTACATTTTCAGTTTTACTTGTGTGCCACTATATCATGGCATATCCTTGTAATCAGAATAACCTAAGAATTCAAACTTGTGCATGGCAATATGAGCAGGTGTAGATGAACATAATAAACTACAATGCCTTTTCAAAAGCCACAACCCAATCTGTGTAACCATCTGTTTTTCATTAGTCATCTTAATGTTGTTTGTGAAAAACATAGCGACTTGAAAAAGTGTAAAAGTTTTTTGTTTGATATTTTTGGGGAAGGTGTAATTCAATTTTAACAGGTAGTTATACCAATAGCACACATCTCTAAGGGCTCTCTTCGAAGGATTTACTGCTGTCATGTTCATGCTATGTCCTCCTGTAATAAAAATCTTGCTAAATGATAAAATATTCTGTGCTTATACAACCAACCACTCCCCTCCTCACATCAGCTGTTCACTTTCGAAGATCACCACTGCAAAACATTTACGATTTTGTCATGTAAATACACATGTATATTATGGAATTAGAGTATAACAGAGTATAATATAAACTGTATATGGATAGAGCTAACCCGCAAGTCAACTCGTTCCAAATAGGAAGTGATCATGGAGCATTTTCGTTTCCATCGACTGTTTCCAATTGACTTTACATTGAAAACTTGTCACCCATGTCTGTTCAATTGCTGCAGTCAGCCTCATCATTTTGGTCTTTAAATGTCTGTAATAACCCGCTCTACATGATCTTGGTATTTTATTAAGCTAATTTGCCCATTCAAAAAAAAATAAAAATCTCCAAATTCACCCTGCAGCTGCTAGCCTCTGTGAGCTTCACTTGACTGAAGCCAAACACTATGGGTGACCTCGCGCTCCCTTATTCGACTTCTTTAAACAGTCTATGAGTCTGAACCAGAATTCAAGATAAATTGCATTGGTCTGGCTCCATCAATTACGTGAAACACAGGCTTGAAAGCACCAGTGTAAACATAGCTGCCCACACCTATGCCTGGTTCAAAAAAAAAAAAAAAAAAAACAACACTGAAAAACTGTTGTGATTTAACAATAATGGTTTTGCTCTAGCTTTTTCTACTCTAGGCAAGTTTAGCAATTCCCTTACTAGTGTGTTGCTAAGTTTTAAAATGATCAAACTAAAACAAATTGCAACCAGATTCGCACCTAATTTTGAGAGTTTTTGTCTATATATCCAAGGTTAGTCTCAATAACAGTGGCAGTCTGTAAAGGATATTGTCATCTTGGTGAAGAACATATCATTGGGGTCATCAGGGGAGGTGAAAGTCTCCAGGTCTCTCTCCAGTTGTAGCAGCTGTCGCTCCATCTGCCTCAGGCTCTTCTCGAGATTTTCCGCAGACACTGACACACAAGACGTATTCGGAGAAGTCATGAAAAATGTGAGCAAAGAAATACACAAAGTACAACTCAATTGCACACTCAATCAAAAGCATTGTTATTTTGAGGCTGTTGTGGAGAAAACATTTTGACAACAAGGAGCAGAAATTATAGCAGAACGCGACACACTTACGCATGCTTATTATATGTATTCACGAATAAATGTCGGTAGGAGACAAAAACATCAATACAAAACATATCCAAAGCGTTTATCATTGTACTTTGCCTTTTATGCTTGTAGCTGGGGCAGTAATTACAATAATGCAATAACAGTGCTCCTGCTGACAAAGAAATCATGTCCCTTTTTTGAGCTATGTTTACAATTTAAAAAACTCACAGCTCATTTTTGTATCCCATAGAGGTGAAAATTTAAAGCCCATATTGGCGCAATTTAGTCTGTGCTGACACGTTGAGCAAGCCACTGAATATAACATATAGCTGAAATTACCCTGATTATACTGTGCATGACAAAGAGGCATAAGCAGCTTATTTTAAGTAGTTTCAAAACTTCCCTTGATCCACCATCATCCATTTTAAGAGGAAGAAAGCGAAGACTTCAATGGCGCTAAGCATGCTAAAGATATTAAAAGGAACAAACTTCAACACTTAAGGACTTATATATTATCGCTAATACTAATGCGAAAACTGAGTAATTTCTCTTCCCAATGTATGTCTAATGAAGTGTTAACAGGATGATTTAAAACATAAGTGACTTCATTCAACACTCTAAAAACACATTTTCCTACCTTAAATTCCTACCAAATCAACGCTTAACTCATAAAGATAGAATAAATCTTTAAGTTTAGTGAATTATTTGCTACATTTCTCTAAAAGCAAACTTTATTTTGTTTAAATTTGAGTTGTTATTTCAGTATGCTACCATCCTTTACCTAAATTGCTTTCTTTCATAAACAACAATTATACTGAACTTGTGAGGTATTCAATGAATTGTTTTTGTCTTGCGATTTCCTGTTCTAGTCAAATACAAGCGATGTCTAATAGCACATAAAGATTATTTTGTCATGATGATATTTGGTTTATATTAATTATAAAATAGAGTTAATGTGGCATAAAGAAATAAACAAAGTCAAAAATAAGTATACAGTATATTGGAATTACTTACATTAGACAATTATAATCTTGTCATGTAATTTAATCATGATTATCAATTTATCAAAGTAATAATTGTCACTGAAATAAGTGATAAGTGATTTCTGAAATAAGTGTAGTTCATTCCACTATAATTACGCTTTAAAAAAAAAGGTCTTTACTGGCTGTTTATGTTGTTTGTTTTTTTATAATTGATAAAGTTTTAGTTCATAAAGCTGTTTTATTGCAATGATAATCTTCACTGCCGTTTTGTTTCAGTAATGATAACATTGTGTGGCTTCTGTCTATAGTACTTTGATAATAGAGAGAACCTGAACATACAGAACTTCAACTACAACTGGGGTGATAGTAGCTTAGATGTTAAAAGCTTTTTCCACTGATCAGAAGGTTGGTGGTTCGAAAACGGCTCTCGACTCGTGACTCGTGACTCGTGGTGAGTGGTTCCTTGATATAAAGCGCCTTGATTGCCTTGAAGGTGGAGAAGTGCTGTATAAAATTTGACAATTTGCCAAGTGTATGCTGATAGAAAAACAAACAAACCTAATTCCAGGGTTACACATTCAGCCCCTGCACTCTCCTTTTCCAAGATTTCTAAACCTTTAGTTAACAGAATAATTAATTAAACACTGTATCAGCAAACAGTCTGCAAATCTGGGATCTTTTCTCTCTGCCTCATTTTCATTATACTCTGGTTTTAAAGCCGTGTGAATATCCAAGAGACACAATCTGCTGAATGAGGTGTGGGCAGCGTGTGGGAGTGGAGCTGGGCCAGGCGGGCAGTCTGTTAATAGAAATGATTAAATCCCACTGATGATGCACTAACAGCAAAAAGGGAGGAGTGGTTCGGTTTTGTAGCTTACAATTAAAAATAAGCCATTACTTTACTACAAACCTGTCTTGCTCCCCATATTTCCCCCACTCTTATATATTCACTTAATGTCCCTTTCTCTCTTGCAAATATGCACTTCATATTGTAAATAATGATGCCTGCAATTTTTTTATTTTTAAGCTTTAGTGATTAGCATACCATGATGTAAAGTCATATGACTAGAGACCATCCAAAAAGCATTTTTTTTTATGGCCGATGTGAATACAGATTGTTCAGGATCAAAAGAAACCAATGGCTGAAAAGCAATATTTTTGGAACAAAACAAAAAGGGCAAGTTTAATTTTGTAATCTTAATTTACTTCAAACTCATCCACAGTCGTGTTTTACCACAAACTGAATAAGAAAAGAGTGTAGTGACATTTTGTGCAGTACCCTCTTCACACTTAAGTCTTCAAATTAACCTTTATGCATATTTTTCTTGTCATTTGATTGGCAAAATATCAGTCTCAGTTTGAGATTTGCCTAAATTTGTTATGAAGTGCACAAAAAACTGGTCCAGAACATTGGTAAACAATATAAACCTAGAATCACATATAATAAATAAAAGGCACATCACATTTTAATGATCTGTTAAAAAAAATAATAAAAAATTAAATCAAAAAGGATGGAAAAAAAAAAAAAAAAAAAAAAAAAAAAAAAAAAGAGGAAAAAAAAAAAAAAAAAAAAAAAAGGTAATATAGTTAACAACAATTTGGAGTTGTTCAGTATAAACCCTGCTAAACTTTTAGTGTAGCAGATCCCTACACTAATCTCTGCTCTGAAATATATATGTTGTATTAGAGAAAAAGATAATATTTTTGCTATATTAGTATAGGTGGTATCACCTTATATGATAAGAATAAGCCATCTATAACTGGTGTTTTTAATTTAATTATTATTAAATTATTATCTATGATGACAAATTTGATTTTTTTCTGGAAAACTTACAGCAATATAGATTTTCCTGAACTGCTTACAATTGGGTGAATAAATTAACACAAATCTCACAAAAGAGACATTTGCATCAGCTGCTCTCATTGGCCGTGGTTATCAGTCTGTTTAACCAAGACTTTTTTTTTTTTTTATGAGTAGTGGGACCCGGACTGCCCCAGCAGTCCAGAGCAGGTGGAAAGAGACATAAGACATTTTCGACGAATAATAATGGGTACATTTGCAGAGGTCAAATCCCCCATTGACTTCGCTTTATTACTCTGCCTACCTGCTGGGCTATAAATGAGACTTACCGGAGCACGCGAGTATGCATAGTGTCTACTCGCAAACAGCCCAACCCTGCAACGCACAAAGCTCCTCCATAGATCATGCCTGTGATATATGGAAATTAAGCGAGAGGAAAAAAGACGATGTGCCTTCGGAGACCACAGCCTGACAGAAAAGAGTGACTAGACTGATGGGACTAGCAGCTGGGACTAGGAGTAGAGATGAAAAAGCAGGCCACATATATTTTACATGCGGCGGAGGCTTTATATAAAAAAAATGCGAAGGTCACTGAAATGTCATTGGTGCTATTGAATGTTTAATCAGTTCATAGAACAAAAGCAGACATAGTGTGCTGTTTAGAATTATACTTTTCACATTAACAGTTCCTCAAGGCCAAGTACCTTAAAGGGTCCATATTAAACTATATGATCTGTGCTATAATCTTGTCATTATGAAAAACATGCCTCAAGTTGTGTTTTGTTTCATTGACACATGTTTAACACACAAACCCTGCATATATAGAGTTTTACTGTTCCACCCTGTGATGTCATGTGGTAATACAGGAAGTGCTACACTGTGTTTTTAAACCCCATAAACCTGAGCTTTGGAGATGTAAACAGACAAATAATAAAGGGTTACTCAAAGCTCATATGGTTTATTTAACACAGGACCTTTAACTAATCTACCCCAAAACAGTTCTCTTTGCTAAAAAATAAAATGACTTCCTTTCAAGGTCCCAAGGCACCTTTTAATCTGCCATCTTCTACATCACGTACATCGCATCTATTTCACTATATTAAACATCTCCCAAAAAGCCATGTGTCAACTTAACCTTGGATAATGCATCTACAAATTTAAGCATGCCCTTCACAGTGGCAGAACGGATAGATCTTGGATGATAAAAAGGCACAAAGCACCCCAATTCCCCAAAGTGATGTGCAATGTCTAGTAACGTTATAAGTTGTTCGCTGCTTTTATGAAAAAAGTCAGTGGGAGGTATAAAAACATGAGTCAGAAATATATTGAAAGATATTACACAAAAGTGACTTTTGCACATTTGAAGCCATGTTATAAAGCTGTTACCTCATCAAAACCAAAACAGGAGTTGTATTTTGTATCATTCACACATGTTTGACTAATGCTGGATGGTCCACAACACAAAATGCTCTGTTCCACCTTGTGATGTTCAAGTTAATTGGAAATTCCAGTTCTAACATCATCCAAATGATTCTAGTAAAGGTGTATAGAGGTTAAAAACACAGTAGAGAACGTTGTGTATTACCACATGACACAAGGTGGAAGTGTTTTTCATTTGAGAGAAGAACCCTAAATGTGCCGGTTTGTGTGTTAAATATTTGTGGGGAAAACAAACAAAAAAGGGTATGTTTCTGTTGCTTTTCAAAGATCAGAAAATAGCATATGGGCCCTTTAGAAACTACTGGTGGCCCACATAAGGGTAGTGCAAGACAAGAATGGCATTGGTACGGTCATATGAAGTGGATCTGGACACAATTAAACTGTTAAAAGAACAGTTTTGAATCCCTGCTGTTTTCATGGCCAAGTTGAACCTCCAAATGCACCACAGTCACGTAGTGCGTCCTGTGGCCTTCTCAAAGCAAGAAAAGGAAGACACTAAAGATTGCAGTTGGCAGTTCAATCAACATTAAATGACAAAAATACAGAAGGACGAGGCAAGATGTATGCACTTGAAGCTATAATTCTTCAAAAGTGCGAAGGAAGAAATATGGACATAGCTCAAGAGAAATCCAAGGATCCTGTTTCATCTCAGCTGTGCATTTCGCCAGGGGCTTGAGGAGGACACACTTTCTTTTATATGTGAGTATAAAGACCTCACTGGAGCATCATTATACACAGATTATCAAAGCTCTAACAAACGCCACAGGAGCCCTCCAGAGGTAGTCCAAACAATTAAGACACACATATCACCCACGTTTTGTCATGTTTTTCTTTTACTCCCACATACTGCACAGTCTGTACAGTCTGCAGAAACCAAATATGCTATGGAGGTCGGTTTAGGCCTGCTGTTGACTGCAAATCTTAAACTGTAAATTTCAGACTTAGTTTTCTCCTAATTCCCTGCTGATTTCAAATTTACACACTCTATGATAAAGACCAAAAATAGTCACTGTTGCTGCTTTAGAGACTTAAGTGTGAGGTGGTTTAGATATGAGTAGAGGTGAGAGAAAATTAATACTGTTTAATACATTGTCTCCACTAAAAGTTATTTAAAAAGGCTGCAAAACAAAGTTATTGAAAATGAAAAAAAAAGAATAGAAATCTGTGCTATCCTCCAAACTTGGACAAAGGAAATATTAATGCACATGTGGTTTATTTTAGAGTCCAGTAACAATTTGGGCAATAACTACACCTCAACAAAGACCTTTACAGGGACAATTTAGCATTTTTATTACAGATTAGCATAATACAATCATCAGGATAATTACAAAAAAATACCCAGATGTACATTTTAGTCATTGTCGGCTACTTCTAAATTTTGGTCTTACATCTGGGTTTGTTAGGATTAAATCTTAATTACTGTGGTTTAGTCCTTGTATGGACCTGACTTGGGCATATTCTGAAGGCGCTTGGTGTGACTGAGCTCACAATGTGTACGTATATACTTTCTATGCCAGCTTTATTATCAGTCCCTGCTCTTGAGTTTTGCCTGTAGCAATATAACCTTTACATGTGACCTTTAGCATTACGGCCAAACTCTATATACAGGAGGAAGTATGTCCATCCAGACTTTCAATGAGCCTTGGTTGTCAGTCTTTTTGTAGAGTATTGTCTGTGCTAAATAGGAAACATGACCTCACAAAAGAGTCTATTATGTTGCACTAAGCGAGGAAGAACAACAATGTAACTAACATTAAAGCAGCGAGAGACATTAGATGTTTACAAGTCCATTTAGCATCTGATCTCAGAAAAATCCCCTGAGAGAAACACAGAGGAATATAAAAGGAGTGTGTAAACAAAGACCTGCTTAAATTGGCATCAAAATGATCAGTAAAATATTAAGAGAGCATTAGCTGAACATTGTGATAATGAAACAGTCACAGGTGTTATGTTATGAAAACATACTATTGGATTTGGAGCTATTAAGATTTAGAGTTTTTAGCCATGATATAATGCAGTTATCACATCGAAAACATACCTGGAGCAGTTTTGTTTCATTGACATGTTTGAGTAAACCTTTAGTATTAGTCTATCCACATCTCCAAAGCTCAAATGTTCTGCTCCAACTTCAAACATTAAGCAGTAGTTTTCAAGTTAACAGGCCCCTTTTACCTTTTAAAAACTCAGTAGAGCACTTCCTGTATTACCACAAGACATCACAAGGTGGAATATAGTGTTTTCTGTTTGAGAGAAGAACTCATAAACGTGTGAATGAAACTAAATTAAATCAGAAAATACCCACTTACTTTTGAATGATTAGATCTGATTTGAGAACTGAATTCATTACCGTATTTTTCGGACTATAAGGCGCATCCAAAATCATTACATTTTCTGAAAAATCAACAGTGGCCTTATAATCCAGTGGCCTTATGTATGACCTTTGGTTGTGTTTAACCTCCAACCGATTTTATGTTGTCCACATTAGTCTAATAAGGTATTAGTGGGCGAGTCAGGAGGAGTAATATGTTGGCGACATATAGGGCGACTGTGCAACATACCGGTAGTTCTGCCGTGTGCTGTACAAGGACCCAAAATGCACCTGTTAAGAGACATGCACCATGCAGATTTCAGGTTTTGTATTTTTGTGTTAAAACTGAACAATGTTGAGAGGGATCCGGGCATGTTTGAAGCCCAAATCACCAACTGTTAAACTTGTATTTTTGTGTTAGCTACAACTGAGAGTTATTGTAAATGACCTGAATAAAGTTCGATTTATCCGACACGTGTTTTGTTTCTCTTATTGTGCCTTATAATCTGATGCTCCTTATGTGTGGACAATGACACAACTTAGATATTATTTGATACTGCGCCTTATAATCCGGTGCACTTTATAGCCCCAAAAATACGGTAGTTACAGTCCAATATTTGTATTCCAATGTTAAAAAAATAAATATAAGTATATAGTAAAAATACATATAAATATATAGTATAGTTTACATGGTCATAATGAAATGAGAATAAACATGCTGTCTTTTAACTATGCATTTTGAGTGCACATCAAGATTTCTTTCTGCTTGGAGATTTGGTATGGGCTTTTTGAGTTCATCCATGCCACAAAACTGGTGCCCTTTAAAAAACATTCTTCATGTTTAGGAAATTGTATCAGGAGGTTTTTGGTTGCTTGAGAAAATGAGTTTTTTTGAGTGCATCCTGAAATTGGACTCAACTTGAATTCTTCACAACAAAGCATCAAGATCACAGTTTTTGGCTGAACACACTCCAAATTTCTAGCCCATCCACTCTACAGCTCCAAATTGGCTCCATGCTAGTTTCTCATATTCCCATAGATGAATGAGCAACGTCCACAGAGCCAGTGGAAGTCTCTGAACCCCATGCTATACGATGATAAATCTGTGATACAATGTGCGGCATGCATGGATTTATTTTCCATGAATAAACACACAAAGAGACAAAGTTGTGTTGCGAAAGTTCATTGTGAGGCTACTTGGGTTGTGGTGTAGTTTGCAGCTTGAATCATTTGTTTTGAAAGGAAATCATAAATAGCAACATCCGGAGAGAGAACAGGTCGATAAAAAGGAAAACATGTCTTATTTTTATATTTGCAGTTCAACAAGTAGGCAGCACGTCAATTCAGAACTTAATTTGGCTGTCTGGCTCAATACAAGATGTTCAATGTACTCAAATTACACCTTAATGATGTCCTATGTGCAATTATTTTCAGTTTAATTACAAGCTGTCTGATAATCAAATACCTTATTCTGTAGATTTGAGCAATATTGTAAATTACCTCGGCTGGCGCGGTCCACATGCTCGAGGTCATCAACAAATTTAATCACATCTGGGAATTGTTCCTCGCACACTTGAGCCAGGAAGTGAAGTAACGTTGTCTTCTGGTCAGCTGACTTTGTGTCCTTCAGCTGTTTGAAGAAAAATCATAAAAAACTCAGTATTAAAGCATTACGTGAATGTTAAATGAATGTTAAAATTGTATCAAAGTCTCGCTGACTAGAGAGTTTTTTCATGGCCGATGAGGATTGTTTAGAATTCAGAAAAAAACAATTGCTGATAGGCTCTGCTGATATTTTTTAGCCTTTACTTATGACAAATTTGGATTATTTTCCCCAAATTATGCAATTTAAAACGCCCCCACAACCCCCTTTTATCACAAACCTATAAGAGAGCAGTGTAGTCACGTTTTGTGTAATTATCTCTTCACATTAAAGTGTTAAAATAAAGCTTTGTGAGTATTTTTTGGCGGCAAATCAACCAAAACAAAATAGCAGGCAGTGCTGGAGATTGAAGGCCGATATCCGATACACTGAAAAATCTAAATATCGGCTCGATATATTAGTCTATCTTTACCACCGACTCAATATAATAGGGATTTGAAAGAATAACTGGAAGCTATAAACAAACTAGTATCAAAAAGTTTTGCAATACTGGAATTCCTTGTCTACTCCACATCTGTCAAAAAGTGGTTAGCAGTTTCATAAGAAAAATATGTAGAACAATGGTTCACAAGAACATTTTTATTTATTTGCTGTGCCTTTTGTATTTCTGCACAGATAAATAGGCTACATTTTGCTTAAAAAGGTATATTTGTTTTTAATTTCGGTAGAGCACAAGAAACGTCCTTATGCTTTATTCATGGGCTTTAGAAATGCTGAGTGACTGACTGTACTGCAGCTGATTCTCTCTTGTACTCATGCTGCTCTGACATATTCAGACTGTGATGACCACTTTTGTGCTCTGTACCCATCTCCCCCTCACACAACAATTTTTCAATTTGCCAGATAAATTTCCATCCGTGCTCTTTTACAGTCTAATTCCAAGATGTGCCTCAGTATTCCAGCCAAACACATCTCCCATGGAGTACGTCGTGGCGTATCTCTCTAGGTGATCTATTGGTAGACAGCAGTGCACTCAGCCCCGCAGAGTTTAATCATGTTTGTATTATCTCCCCTAATCAAACATTCTCATCTCTCTTTTCATTTCTGTTTTGCCATATTTTCAAAAGCTTCAAGTGTTTTCCCACAAAAGGTTCCATTCTGAATTTAGATGGATGGTAATCATAGTTGACAATGTAAACATTTTGCTTTTTCGGTGGGGCTGGGTGCAATTTTCCTGCGCTGTGGAGTGTGCCTTGGAATTAAGTTGTCAAACTGAGGGGCAGGCAGAAGGTGATGTCTTCCTCTGAATTTCCTGTCTGTGACATTGAATCTAACCCTGGTCCCATGAGTCTGACAAAAGATAAAGACATAAGGGCGCTAACAAAGGAGTAACAAGTAAGCAAACAAAAACTCACTAACAATACGACACCTGCCACTGCCAGTACCTCCACATATGCAAATAAAAGGAATCTTCTATATAAGCACATGCAGTGTTGATATGAACATAAGCACCACAGTCAAACAGGGCATAGAGGTGGCAGTGATTAATGGCTGCAGAGGTTGTTACTGTGGAAACTGCACAGGGACCCATCAGCTGTAATGTAAGCGCTGAGAGAGCCCCACTTCCACAAGTACACTTCCCTTTCTGTCAACATGGATTTAACGCAATAAAAATGCTTGTCATTTTACCACAAAGGATCCAAGCTTCACTCTTCTTTCTGGTCCATCACGGATAAGCTTTTAGTTTGTGTAAAATGTACAAAAACTCAAACAGCATATGGGCGAGGAAACATCTATTCTGACAGAGAAAAACATGCTTTCTTTCTACGGAGTAATTTAAAATGTATACAGAAAGGTTTGTTCACCTTAACACTGTCAAAAGCTAATCCAAAACAATTTTGATGACAGAAAAGTGAATATTATTGTCAGTCCATTCATTGCCTCATGGGTGAAAATATTAAAAACATCACTATGGATTTATACAAAATACCAAATGTGTCAAGAGGCAAGACTGCACAATATTATGCCTCGGTTAAAGGGCCCATACTACATGATGTTGTTTTAGCCTTGTGTTTTGTTTCATTCAGACATGTTTAACACACAAACCACCCGTATTTTAGTGAGTTCTTCTCTCAGACATAAAAACACTTCCACCTTGTGATTTCATTTGGTAATACAGGATGTGCTCCACTGTGTTTTTAAAATCCATGCACCTTCACTAGAATCGTTTTTATTATTTCAGCCCTGGAGAAAGTAAAATGTAACTGTAACTACCGCTACATAACATCACAAGCTGTGGAAGTGTAGACAGACTTATAAACCAAGATTACTCAAACTCGTGTGAATGAAACAAAACACAACTCCGGGTATGGTTTTGATGAGTTAAGAACATTATAATAAGTTTAAACCTGACAAGAATCCATTTTGTGTAATATATGACCTTTAATATCCAAAACACACTTGGTAAAGAGGTAAAATAACAGTAGACGTAGAATGGTTGTTAAGGTCTGTTTCGCTCCTCTCACCTTGCACAGTGAACTGAGGTCAAACCCATATGACTGGGCATTTCTGGATCCAGCGTTCATATAATTGCCCAGCAGCAGCACCAGCTCCAGCAAGTGGCCGAACGCAGGGCTCTTCCTGACCTCATCACAGGCCGCGCTCACGGAGAGGATGTCCGGACGGAGGTTGGCGACCTGCTCCTCAAACTGCAGCCGGAAAAGAATGTGGTTGAGGCGTGGACGAAGACGCTTCACGCTGCTCATCTGAAAAAGCAGATTAAAAAAAACACAAAAGAAAATAAGGTAACGTAAACAAAAGGGCTTTAGGTCTTGCCACTCAATGTAAGAGACTTTTGGAGCAAAATGGGGAAAGTAATGGCTAAAAAACAGGTTTCGAGGTCACACAGGTTTGCTTCTGGACACGTTGTGACAGGGTAAGAACAGATGAAACCTTTCTTCAAAGTTTGTCTGACAAGGAAATAGTCCATAACAAATGGAGGTTGCTAAAAATAACTTCTGATGTGATCTTCATCAATATTATTAACCAAATATGGTAAAAGCATGCATCAAACTGTTTTTTTTCTTCATTTTAATTCAATCACATCAGTCTGTAAAGTCAATATGAAAGTTTTACTATTCAGTCAATTCTGTATAGGCCTGTCTCTATTATGACTATATCAACTCATTCAATATATGAAAACTGGAACAATATTTGTTTGGGGCATTTTTCTCATGTGCACATCATTTTACATTACTGGGAAATAGTTGGTAAACTTTTGGCAATATTATTTCAATTTTAGTACATTTGTCCTTGCCTAGATTTTTTTTGTCTTAATTTTTCCATTAAAACCTCTAATGATGTGTTATAGATCGTTGTTTTTGTCGTTGTGTAACCTGTTATTTCACAATCTGAAAATAAAATTCACACTATTTCATACAAAACACACAGCAAACATATATTAACAACTATTTACTCATCACCTACTCATTGTGTTTTCAATCACATGCTTTACTTTGGTCCTTTGCGACAAAAGTGCAAAATTCCAAGTGTGCAAGTAAACTACAAATATTCTTATTGCCCTCAAAAAAAAAAAAAAAGGAAAAAAAAAAAAGTGCAATCGCCCCATTACTTTACTGGTGCCAGTCATGGAAACAGCCCCTGTCAATCCAGGGCACAGAGCCACATTTTCATGTATATATTGTGTGAAGTGTAAAGAATGCGCAATTACGTTGACCAAGATGAGTAATTTGCCATTTATTTGAGAAATGCTCTCAACACTTCCTCAGAGCAATCCACAATCTTGACTCACTGCACTCTTTAGAATAGCTTTGGCCAATGAAAATTGATGGAGCACATGCGTTTCGCGGAAAAACAAGTTTTCCCAACGTCATCACACAGCGTGCATGCAACGTAAGATAATGCTGGAAATATGCTCGGAAAGCCTGCGAGAAAAATAAAAGTTTCTATTTTTTATGTTTAAAAAGTTATGCGCAGTTATGTGAAACACGTCTGCCAGTGTGGTATACGACACCGCCAGTCTGGAAGGGTTAATAACTTCTATGACTCATTACAGATACAAACTAAATACTATAGTGTTTAATTCTGTTATTTATTTGTTACAGGTCATAATATATTGTAGGTTATCCATATTGTAAATTTGGAATACTTTAAGTGGTTTAGCCGTTTAAATTTACTCTTGGGTTATTGTGTTAGTGGCATAAATTAGTTTCAGTATTATCGTTTATTGTCTATATATTTACTTCAGCAATATATAAGACTTCAGAATTTGTCTTGTGACATGCCCAACTCTGCCACGCCCAGTTTTAATTCTGACTGTGAATAGTGTGCACACAGATTTTGGCACATCCAGTAAAGCAAGAATTAAATTAGTTTAAACAAGAGAAAAGTCTTGACGCTGAAATAAAATAAGTACATTGTTTGTGTAAAATGTTCGAAGTTCAGGTACTCCAATAAGTCAACCATGAACCATTTCTCTAGGGGGCTTGGAAACAGCTCTGAAGTCTGCATAACTTTGTTGCTGTGTAAAATCATACACCCAAAGGACAATGGTGGTTGCTGGTAGACACTTTCAGAATAAGGTCAGTAACCAATTTCTTATTCAGGTAAACTGATGAACATACTGTACATTGTCAAAATCTGCTTAGTGAAATAAAAAGCCCTACAATGATGACAAATGATATATTGCTAACCCTAAGAAAATATAGACAATAAACAATACTGAAACAAATTTTGCCACTGACACAACTCTTAATGGTTTATCCCCAAAAAATAATTCTAATGTACCATATGGCTAAAAAAACACAAAAAAACTCCACTACTATAAATAAATAGAACACTGAAACACTTAAGTAGTTATTTTGTATCTATAATGAGTCATAGAAGTTATTCATTCAACCTTCTACAATACTCTCAAATCTTATCAGCAGTACAGAAAAATAAAATAAAATCCCCACAAAGAAAAAGTACCCAAAATAAATACTGACCCAACCATTATTGTTCCATCTATCACAGACCTGGGCATTGTACAGCTCCCAGGCAACAAACAGCCCTTTGGTTGACTCTGACCGGCCCGTTTGACGCTAATTTGGAATGACAAAATAAACATTTTATAATTTTACTTCATGCATGAATTAAAGCTGCAATCCTTTTATTTGAGAGGTTTTGGGGGACATTTTTGTAAGGCAATCTAACTTTTGCATTGCTTAGTCATAACATACACGCTTACCAGTCTTACCTGCTTTTCAAAACAATGCTATTTATTACAACTTCTATTATGCAGAAATTAGTTAAGCAATTTGGCCTGGTCCTCCACATTAATTTTTGTTTCTCATCGAGCCCAATTAATAGTAATTAATAATAATAATTGCCCACCTCTGATCTATCATTTATCGAACGATAAGTCGATATGGTATTTCTTGAGACAGGTCTATCTAAAAACAAAAAAAATTGTAAAGGCAATATAAGCCCAAATGCTGCTTGGGTGTTTTCTATTCTCTGTGTCTCAGTCTGCATCTGGAAAGCCTAATGAAATAGCCTTTGAACGGAGTCAAAGTTAAATGTGATCAACATGTACACAATAGCGATCCAATTTCAAAGACATTTATCTATTTGGCATGTTAAAGAGCGTTGCTAGGCTAGACGTCATAGATGCTGGCATTGATTTGATTTGGGTTTCAGGTCTGGCGAGTTAATTGTGGAGTTAGTGTCCATATAGGGCAGGCCGCGGAGGAGGTGGAATATACAATAGGCTGCCTTGGATTACCACTCTCACCCAATTAGAGAAAATTGGAAAATATTGCACTGGGCCGTGGGCTTGGACACAGTTGAATTTATGTGTGTGTTTGTGGGTTGGGTTTGTCCAGGTCTGAACTGCGTCTTTCGCACAACAGCTGGCCCTATGGTTTTGATGTCCTCCATCAAGGGTTTAATTATAGCTACTGTAATGTTATCAAATGACTATTTCAGGCTCTAAGTGAGGGAGAGTGTTTGTGCGAGCTAGTTCAGCGAGTTGGTGTGCTGCAGAAATGAGACAGAAAGCAGGCCGCTGTGAGAAGAACAGCAATGAAATTAGACGAGGCAAATGTGCAGCTAAACACAAAGTTCAAAGTACACAGATACACAGAATGGCATGTTATTAAGGGAAAGTCAGAGCAGGTTCAAAGCTAATAATGCAGGGCTTCTGTTATTTCTGTATGTTTGCAAGGCAGTGCAGTTAATGAAGAGTGAACTTTCCAAACTGGGTGCAAATAAAACTATATATAACATCGACAATACACTCACATTGTGGAGATAAAGGCAAAGATGGTTGCGAATGTCAATCACACGTATAATCTGTTCTAACAGTCATGGGTGAAAATGAGAGCAGCAATGCCAAAGCTTTAACTGAGTAGATAGAGTGATACAGAATTATATATACAATTGTACAAATGATGTGCAGTGATGTGTATGATAAAATATTAACAATATGACATTAAACAGATCTACCTTACATGTATTCAATTATAGGTGGTTTTATTGCTCAAAAATACCTAAAAAATATAGGCATTCTGACTATAAGCAGGATTGCCTCTCCACAGATCTGACCTGTAACTTGGTTTGGTTTGTTCTCAATGAGGACACAGAGGTTTAACTCTCTGAAGAAAGGAGTAGATAGTACAATCCCTTACAGTTCCTGAGGTGATGAAATCCCCATGAAGTAACTTAGTAATTCCAGACAAACCAATAACATCCCCTTGAAGAAAAGCATTTAACAGGCCCTCCCACCAGAAAAGTTACACGTAGGCACCTTTAAACAATGGTGTTTTAGCATTACAACTAAACAATTAATTATAAACTAATCCTTAACTAAAACTAAAGCTGTGTTTCGTACGATACACTATGACAAAATGACTCTCCCGAGAAGGTTTGAGAATGAAAAAGAAAGTTTTGAATCCAAATAAAAGAGTTCAAGGCCAAAGATGCATTCACATATATTCAGCTAAAGAGTAAAGTTACACAGAAACTTCCCCAAATGAAGGTCCTTTATGCAACAATAAACATAATTTTTACCAATATGCATAGACAGACATTATCAGTCTATATAAATACTGTACCCAAGGTCTTTACGTGTTTTTTTTTGTTATGTGAAATATTTCTTTAATATACAGTTCAGAGGCACACACAAGGTGAAGTTCAAATAGTAAGGTTGAAGGATATAGATAAAAGCATAGATGAAATGGTGTTTGCACAATAGTAAATTAAAAATTCCCTTTGAACCCCAGTCTTTCTGTTACAGGTGAAAGCACACGGCGTCCTCTGGCCCACGCCAAAAGCAACTCTCATGCCCTCATTGTTCTATGACTCCCTTATGAACTATACACAACAGCTGAACACGGTATATTTTTTCCCCTTCTCATCACCCACTCATTGTGTTTTCAATCACTGAGAAGATACACACCAGGGCTTATTAGAGAACAAGCGACTTCACGGAGGAAACAGAAGCTTTTGTATTAAGTCAATGGCCAGGTTGCTAGGCAGGCACACAAAATAGATTAAGATACAGACCTCATGAATAATTCCAAGTAAACCATCCTTGAAACGTCTTTAAGAAAACGATGCAGACATAATTAGCCAGCAGTGTTGCTCTTTAATGTGAATAAATCTACGTGGTGGTCCGCAGGTGTCCTTAAGGCGATAGGATTTAAAAAGCTTAGGATTAGGATATTTATATGAAAGAACTCTGCGGCTGTGGCTTTGTGTAGTAATGTAATAATGAAAAAGTGTGTCTAGTGTGTTTTTTCCCTTCTTCTAAAGGCAAGATTGCCATATTTTGAAGGGTAAACAGGAAGAGTAATTATTAAGAATTAACGGATTATGGTTTCAGGACCCAGACTAGACTCATCTCGTAGAATGGCAGGTATAAGCTCTGTACTAATACATGGGTGGATAAATGTTGGGGAAAAACATGATCTCTTTGGTGCATTTCATGAATACATTATAATACTGACCATAGTATGTCCGCTTTCAGTTTTAAAACCAAAAGTGAATGCAGAGGCAAGCAAGGGAAATAATTAAGGTATGGCAGATAAATCAGTATAATGTATAATTTTAACAAAACTAACTATAAAATAAAAAATTAAAATACATGTCTGGCCTGATCTAGCTCCAAGTTTCTACTCACCACAACTCCAAATTGCTCAGGCTCCGATAAACTTGAGTATTCATCCTTAAACTTGGCCAAAGTATTGAGCTGCTCCTGCTCTGGTAAGTGCTTCACAAGGTTCTGCAAACAAAGAGAACAATGAACAGTATTTAAAGCACCTATATTATTCTATTTTTATATCTGTTATAATGTTTCTGTATCAAAAACATCCCCAGAGCTGTGTTTTGTTTCATCCACTGTGTTTTTAAACTCCATACACGTTCACTTGAATCATTTAGATAATTTCAGCCCTGGAATTGACAAATTCTACTGAAGTGACGTCATAAGGTGGAACAGAGCATTTTGGGCTTTGGAGATGTAAACAGACTTCAAAACAACTCCAGGTATGTTTGAGGGAATAACAAAATTATAACAAGGCGTCCAGCTCACAAGAGTGATTTCTGCATAATATCTAATCATATCTTTTTTAGAGGACATTATTTTCATTTTCTTAATGATAATATATAAGTTGCAGAAAAGCACTATAACTATTAAAATGACTCAGACTACAAATCTGTGATTTGACATTCAATCCCTATTTTTATTATTTATAGCTCACAATACAGCACTACAGAAACATCGAGCTGTCTGGGCTCAGTCATGTCCTTCACTTATGACAGCAATATAAGCAATATTTGTAATGCATAGAGTAGATTTTGCATTATAGTACCTGGATCATAGGCTCAGTGAGCTGGTCCTCGTCCACTTCCACAATCATCCGACGGATTTCTTTATAAGGCATTCGAAATGATCCCAGGAAAATGGCTATAGAGACACATTTAGCATTAAGATGGAGTCAGCAATGGAAGGATATTAAGGAAGACAGCAATAAAAGTAAAAGTGTTGGAAACTGTGTAAAAACGTAGTTAGGTACTGGTCTGGTAAAAAGTTATTCACCATAGTTAGGCTTTTGAAAAGTTAAAAACGCTTACAGAGAGAGGACAGGTAAGAAAAAACATGGGGCACGAAATAAAAATTGGTTTTCAACATTAGTGATAATTTACTTTGACTGATCCTCACATAAATTATGAATCATTAAAAATAGGCTGTTCACAACATTCAAAAATATTAAATAAATCATTAATATTTCAATTAGTTAATAGCCGGTATGCAAGACACTTTGCCCAGCCTGCAAATTCATTACCTCAAAAGGACAGACAGTACAGACAGTTAGTTGCATGTATTTTAAATGAGGTCAAAATAACATTAACATTTTATAAGAACACGTTGTACTATTATAATTAAAAACAAAAGCATCAACATCCCCTGATACTAATTTGCAATACATACAAATAAGAGGTGTGTGAGACAATTCTTAGCCTTGTATTTATTTATTGTGTTTACTATCGTTTTGTTTTTTATGATCGAAAAACAAACCACTTTCTGCTGCCTCTTTCTTCTTCCATGTTTTACACTGCATGATTTATCACTGTTACTGGGCTGATTAGTCTCATTTTGTTTTAATGCATGAAACAAAGGTCACAGCTCCACTTGATATAAGCCAATGAGGTGCTAACATCCGGGAGTGCTCTAGAGATCCTCATTAATGTCTGTGCTTTTTAAATGGTCATATCAGGAGCGTGCACGTATGAATGTGGGGGTGAGAGGCTGGAACCAGCAAATCAGAGGCGAATCAGTGGTATAATGTACATAATTATGTTTTTATGCTCCTTCATTTAATAGATGGTGGAGATTGTTAATTAGCTCTGTAATGTAATATAAGTAGTTGTGCTGAAGAGGACTTGCTGGCATTATGGGCTCCTTGCTATAGCAACAAGGCCACTGTAAAATTGTTAACAGGATCGCAACTTAAGAAGTAGAAAGTACAAGGTCATCAATGGCATCTTTTTGAAGAGAAGCTTGAAGTATATTCGTTTTTGAAATGTGACCAATAAACCCATGTGTTCATCTTTTGGACAAGAACGCTATGTGTTTGAATACTTTTGTTTTATGCTCGTACTCAGAGTAAACTGGCTGATAGAGTTGGCATAATCAATGAGTTATTAGGCTTGAACGTCTGGAAAGGTGCCTAATCATTAAAACGTGTTGTTTCGGACTGCGAAACTTACTGAACCGCGTTGCACTCTGCAATTTGCGTATCTCGTTTTCACTATTCAACAAAATTTCCCAGATAATGAGGAAGTTGGATAGGAAGTAAACAGTGGGAGCAGACTTCATTTCAAAAGGCTCAGTTTTGTCCATTCACACAACTGCAGTCCTCAAGTTTGCCGAGAATTTTCAAGTCTGCACAGCTGCTGTACACACTGCCAAAAGATCTGTACAAAAACCTCAGACACCGCTGTACGAAAATGGTGGAAAAGTTTGAATGCTAGGTTCAAAGCTGCAAAAGGTTACAGTTTAAAACAAGATATAGTTAAGCGTTAAAGTAAATAGTTGTATTCTGTCTAGTGAATACAACACTGTTTACTTACACAGATTCTGGGCAATCTTAGGATCCAACACCTTGAGTTCTTTGATTCTTTTCTTTATGGATTTCTTGTCCTCTAGGCTATCTTCTTCTTGTTTTACTGGTGGAGAAAAAGAAACTGTTATTATCCTCGGAATATAATACTGTAGTTTAAATGTACTTTAATTGTTGTTCATAGTACTTTAATAAGACATGACACAACCAAAGTGACATCAGCAACAAGCACAAAAAAGAGGATTACAGCTGGCTCCACTAACACAGTCGAAAAGTGGATTATTCAGGATAAAAGCTGTTATATACACATAAAATTTCAGTTTGAAGGTGCATTGTGTAAGTTTTCTGGTAGAGGGTCTGTCAAAAGCTTTTCTCTGTGGAGATGTTATTGCTTTGTCTGAAAAGTTTCACAGTTTAGTTATTAAACCTTTCTATTCTCACAGAGACCAAACCAGCTCAAGCTGCAGGTCAGATCTGTGGAGATTTAACCCCGCTCACTGTCAAAATGTTTTTCTAGGTATTTTGGAGCAATAAAACCACCTGCAATTCAATACGTGTAAGGTATAGCTGCTTAAAGCTATACTGTGGAGTATTCCAGGTAGAGCAATGGCATTTCCGTAGAAACAAGCAGGCGACAGACCCCCAACCTAAAAGTTTGTAAGTGAAGCTAAACTTGCATAGGGTGACTTTGACATTACAGTTTGTGATGTTAAAACAATGTGTATATAAACTAACAACAAAAAGGACCCACAAACCTCTTGAGCCACACTTACAAAGATCAGTACATGGTTGAACTTAATTATTAAACACACTATATTAAGAGAGCAAAATGAGCATCCCGGGAGGACGCTGGGTAATTGTCTGGTGCTGTAATTATGCCGTGTCTGTGTGGTAAGAGAAGAAGAAGAGGGGAATGGTGAGGAATGAGGAGGTGGAGAGATAAGAGTGGAGAGATAATACGCAGGTAATATATTTCTGTGGTCAACTTGGGCTTCCCGTAGATATCTTGAATCTAATTAAAAAGTGGCGGGAGGCACACTAGGCGCCCCTGCAGAAACGGGGCTGTTAGCAAGGACCACAAACACCAGGATCAAATGCACGAAACACATTCACATTCCCCAGACTTACGTGGCTCCTCCGGTGGTGCACTCTCCTCGCACTCTTTTCAATTTGTAAGAGTGGAAAACAAAGGAGGGGGGAATAAGAAAGAACCACAGATAAGGAATGGAACTTTTTATTATTTTTGCCAGAAGTAAATTCACCTTTGGTTAATCTAAAACTTTAGTGGACCCAGTATTTGTCTTATATTGTTGCAGTAATAGACACCAGGACACCATTTTGGAAGATAGATGAGAATCATTGCTTTGATTTTTTTTTTTCCTCCACAGTACAAAACCGTGGTTGACACAAAATGATGCGAATTATTATTTATTTGCGAGTATACTGTTTCACTAGTCAATGACCTCCCATTGAGTGATAAGAGTAAATGTTTCTTGATGGGTTAAAGATTATTGAGTGTTCGCAGACTAGCCAAATGTCATCATAAACCATGATCATGAGAGGTCCTCAAATAATACTGCATTAAACTTCTAGGAAAAACACCTTAGGCTTGTTGGATTAATGACTAAGACATATTAATCAACTCATCATAGCACAGTGAACATAAAGCTTTGCAGAACCTCATTTATTACATTAACACTTGTACACATGGCGTAGCAGCAAGGTATCAAGCACCTCATTTCACTGCATATAAACATACTTGGCCTGGTCACATTAACCGTGATTCATTTCCACATAATTAAAAGTGACCAACCACTTGGCTCCAAAACAATTAATTATTTGAAAGCTTGTTTGGGCTAATCAGCTACAGTTACAAAAAAATATAAATATATAAATTAATAAAATAAAATAAAATCACAAGTGTTTTTAATGACACAAAGTTTTAAGTCTTTGGGAAAAAGGAAGAGGAAATTTACTTCAGGATAACAGCATGCCAAGGGGCTCTACATCACTCTCAAGGACAGAAGAGTCAGCTATGGGGGCGAAATAGTGCATAAGTAGTCCAGTATTAGTATACCCCATGGACCGGCCTGAAGTGCTATCAGCTAAACTTAGACCCACTAACCAGCATCACAGCTTCATCCTCATTTGGCATAAGTCACTCTACATCCAGAGAAGCTAGGTTGATTTCTTTATTCGCCAGCCAATTAAAATGTCCCAGCAAGGTTCAAAAGTCGCTGGTTAATCAATAGGAAGGAGCGGCAACTGTTGTAGTTATCAGATTGCGCGATACCCAGGAAGTAGTGGAGATAAGGGTACACTTGCGAGAGCAGAGCAGCAGGGAGTCCACATCACTTCACAAGATCTCCGAAAGAAAAGAGCCAAGGGACACACAGGCTGCATGTGCAAGAGACAACCTTCAGGATTTTTGAAAGCAAGCTATCTACAACAGTTTCTCCTCTTTTGAAGCTGACGACCAAGGAGAAGACTATAAAAATGAACTTTTCTTTTTGAGAAAATAGCAGACAAAAATACAGTTTGTGATATGGTAAGTATCGGCAAAGTGTTTAAGATCTGAGAGCGCTGCCCTCCTCTCTTTCAGTGTGCATGCTTTCCTTCAGGTTTTTTCTTGTACCACAGGTGCATCTAAAAACATTATTTTAAGGTACCTCTGGTAAGTACACAAACTGACATCCCAGCACTTCAGCTTGCTCCATGAACCCAAAAAATGTACATTAGGCAATCATTTAGCTAAGGTAGTCCTGACCAAGACGAGCTCAAAATCTAGAGAGGTCCCCGCAATCCAATCCTTTTTTTTTTCCTTTCAATTTGTCTGTCCCCTGGTGCTATACTGACTGAAGGAAGGGTCAAATGCAGAGACTGAGCCATGAATCAAGTGCATTTTAGTATATCTTACCTCACCTAAACATATCTGGCCTTAAATTACCTCCATATCCAGCAATGTACAGTTCTTTCAATACAAGCTAATTAAAATGTTCCATAAAGGGTAAAAGGTGGCTGGTTAATCAATCGGGGGAGCAACAACATTTGTACTTATCAAGAGCCATCACCAGGAAGTGCTGGAGATAAGGGTATGTATCAGCAGGGAGTCCACATCACATCACAAGGTTTCAGAAAGAAAGGAGCCAAGCTATGAACACACTCCACGCGTGTGTGCTGCAACCTTCAGGATGTTAAAAGAAAACAGAACAAACCATCTGCTGGCACTTTTGTATTTTCCAAGGCTGACAATGGGGAAAAAGCATCACAAAATGGCTAGTTTGTGCGTGGAAGCACAGGTAAAATATCAGTATGTGATAGGGGAAATGATTTCAAATATTTGTTGCAGGAGAAGTTGTTGAGTGGCAGCTATGGTAAGTGTCTGTTCCTGTTAGTAAGAATAGTGACGAACAACAGAAACATAATATTAAAGGTCCATGTGTACTTCTTGTGACCTCTGATTGTATCGCTTAAAAACATACAAACATTTGATTCATAATGGAGTAGAACTACTTAGCATTTCTCCAAAGTTTTTCATTTAATAAATTGTCTGTTCTTATTATTAATGCGCTTTTCCAGGCACTAAAAGTCGCTTTATAATTTTCCTTTACAATTGAAGCCACATCTGCCCTGGGACAGACTGACAGAAGCAAGGCTGACAATCCGCACTACTGGCCCCTCTGACCATCACCAACACACACATACCACAGTCATATTTAAGGCAATGTGGGAGAAGTGCCTTGCCTAAGGTCACAAAAACACTGGCTTGCTTAAAAACATACAAACATTTGATTCATAATGGAGTAGAACTACTTAGCATTTCTCCAAAGTTTTTCATGTAATAAATTGTCTGTTCTTATTAATGCGCTTTTCCAGGCACTAAAAGTCTCTTTATAATTTTCCTTTACAATTGAAGCCACAGCTGCCCTGGGACAGACTGACAGAAGCAAGGCTGACAATCCGCACTACTGGCCCCTCTGACCATCACCAACACACACATACCACAGTCATATTTAAGGCAATGTGGGAGAAGTGCCTTGCCTAAGGTCACAAAAACACTGGCGTTAGGAATACCAGTCTCCCATTCAAGAACTTAGCTTCTGAGGTCAGAAGAGATCAGGCAGTGACAGGGAGGTTTGGCCACTGAGCTCAGGCTGCTGATACTGCATTCTGATTATAGAAAATGGTGTGCTGGTCTTCTATCAAAATGACCTTTCTAAATATTTTTATTATATCACTAACACTTTAGTTTACATTTCATATTTCTGAAGGAGAAATGCAGATGCTTCAAGGATGTTCAGTTTTAAAGCAAACAAAAATGTTCATATATTTCTTACCCTGAGCAACTGATGCGCTACAATCCATAGGTCAAGCACACAACTAGAGGCATTGCTGACTATTTTAAAGACAGACAGTCAGAAAAAGAGAAAACCAGTCTTAAATATGTAACTTTCAAAAGAGCGAGTGAAGAAAACCACAGTAACCATCAAACAAGAAGCAAAATGAAAGCGGGTGTTCATCATAGGACAGGACAGCGGTGCAGAGGAGGCTGGCACTAAAGCTGTAAAACAAACAGTCTCAGTTGAAAGGGCTGCTTTGCCACAGCTCTCCGCTCAGGCTGTCGAACATCTAAGCACTTTAAAGTTAAGGCTTTCTAATAGAGGCCTGTGATATGTCAGTAAGGGGAGATAAGTTTGAGAAAAAAAATACAGCGGCGATAAGAAGCGGTGTCTCGATTATCCTTTGCCCCTAATGTAGAGTGTCACGTCTTTTACATGAGAGCAAGTAAACAAATTGCATGTTTTGAGAAGTCTTGATGATGACTGTTGGATTTATTTTGTTGTAATTCAATGCAGTTGTGTATTTTAAATTAAAGGTGCCCCATACCCTATATTTGTTCAAGTAATATTAAAAAATCTGTTTTGCTCAAGTACAGATATATATTAAAAGATATTAAAAGCAGTTCTTAGTGTTCCAGTGTGCCGTCTGCATTGAATTATAAAACATTTATGATATTTTGGAGGCGGTTCCACTTTAAGAATAGGAATTTAATGGACAAAATAGCAAAATCAAAAACACTTGTATCATGAAGACCACAATGAGCCTGTTAGCAGAAGTTATGGAGTCGACTGGAGCCAGAGTCGATGAATCCCAAAGGTTCTCATAGGCACTTCCTAAATATTAGGGATGTGACGGGCAGCACGTTAGTTATGTCCATTTATATACAGTCTGCGGTGTCAATTCATAAAAGTGAATCAAAATTTGCATCTGGGACTTTAGGGCTTTTAGGGGAAGAGAGTCACTTTAAACTAAGCACCAAAAATCTATCAAAACATGTCAGTTTGTACATAAGCTTGGGCATGGTCTCCCTAACAGAAGCACTTCTCACTTGGTGATATCAGTGAATCGAACCGTCAAAGCACTAAAGGGAATGGCGGATGAAATAAAACAGCAAGCGAAAGAGCATGACTGATGGCGTACATGACAGGCAGGCCTCTGAGACAAGCATGTAACACCTCAAATCCACTCCCACTCCAGCGGGTACTGCTCCTCCCTCCTCCTGACCGGCAGTCCATCTTATCGGGAAGTCTAATCAAAGGAAACATCTTACTGGAATGACCCCCTTACCGACATGAAAGTGAAAGAAGATAAACTATTACTATTAAGAAAGTAATCAAGTGAAGTGGGAGTGAGATAATGCCAAGGGTAGACTTATAGATCTAAATGAGGCTAAAACGATAAACTAAACCAAGACTAAATGAGGTCTAAATGAGAGCTAAACAAGAATGTCACCATACTGTAAGGACGACTTTATCATATTAAAAACAAATTGAAACAGAACTAAAGGCATCTCTTTTCACAAGCTTAGACTGAAATTTTAGAAAAGGCAATTTTGAAAAGCAATTATTAACAAGTGCCGATTTAAATTTGAGGAATTGTGCTGCCAAGTCTTTTTAACAGTGAATATAGAAAATATTATTTCTCTTACTTTTGATACATCACATGTCATCAAGTTTATAAACTGAAACCTGCACTAGCATTATGTGAAATTAGTAGATGGGGGTAGGATTAAATGTTTTTCTTCTTTTCACTCCTTTTTGGGTATTTTTTGTTGTTTCTTTTTTATGACGTCACACTGGTATCAAAATTACTGTTTCATTTTAAACAAACAAATAAATAATATGTGTACTTTCTCAAAAAAACAAACAAATAAATAAAACAAGGAACTGTATTATTACTGCCAACCAAATAGACATGTCACATTGACTTGATTGGACCAGCCCATATGACCTATCATTTAATCTAATGTCTCTTGAACAATCGTACTTCCTGGAGCGATATCACACAACACCCCCTTTTACCCACCTTTATTATTTATGCCAGGTTACAATGATATGATCGACCCCCCATGAGAAGGCACAAATACGCGCCACAAGGGGGAAGCAATAGGAAGGCAGCATAATTAAATCACTGTGTTTGTGTCCAATAGCCAATCAAAGCAGTCATGCAGGTAAAGTTTAAATCACTGCCATTAGAAGAGTTTCTGTAGCAGGGATAATGCAAAAGTACCAGAGCTCGGTCGACACATTTAATACGCATAGATACACCGTGCCTCGAGCTAAATCCACTATGAGACATCTGATGCACAGGAGGGAGGCTGTCTAGAGCAAGTGAACAAATCCACCACTCTCTGCACATCTGTCAACGCTACAGTCAACAGAGGAGACGAACAGCCAAGCCAGCCCAGTGCCTTTGACTATTGACTCAGTGGATTGCGGTTGTGATCCGGGCTGCAACCCCCCAAAAAAGCTTCACTCAGCCTGACAGACAGACAGTGTGTCCGGTAACTACCTGGAACTAACGTGCTTGACCTCTCCTTCTCCGCCATCTCTGGCTGTCATATCAATGCCATCATCGCAGACAAAGCACATAAAACAGAACAGCAGGGCCGTCAACAGTAGTGACTGTGCTAAGACTATAATTTTCTGTAAAGCCCAATTCTCTTCTGGATTGTGGAAGTGGTGTTCACTATTATGGTTTATTTTGACAGTTTTTTGGTAGCATAATATCGTACAGAATGCTTCTAGGCATCTTTTGTGACTTCCAATACGGACAGAAAAGATTTTATAGTAACTGATATACAAGTAGAGCAGGGGTGTTTTTTTCTTCAAGGGCCATGTCAAAACACACAATTAAACAATTAAATTAAACAATTAAACTTCTTATAATAGTGTTATCTCTCAAAAACATACCTGTAATTGTGTAATTATTATTATGTATTATAATTATTATAATTAGTCTACATCTCCAAAGCTCAAACAGCTCTGCTCCACCTGGTGATGTCAAGTAGTGATAGTTTTGAAGTGCTTCCTTTTACATTTTGTTCAGTAGAGATGGACAATTCCAGGGCAGAAATTATGAATTATGACATGTGAAGGAGTATAGCGCACTTCCTGTATTACAACATGGCATCACAAGGTGAAACAATGTTTTTTGTTTGATAAAGGAATGCAACACAACTCTAGGTATATTTTACTGATGCACGGTCTATATGTGTAGGGTTTGTGTGTTAAACATGTGTGAATAAAACACAACTCTAGGTATATTTTACTGATGAGGAAATACTATTATAGCACAAATCAAAAAATAGCATAACATAGGCCCTTTAATATAACTTAATCACAAAAGTATTCAAGATTTATAACAAGCCATTCCAAGTACGCAGGAGCCCAGCCTCTTTCCTTTTCTTCCCTTACCGCTGTATCAACGTCATCACCGCAGTTCACGCTAGCAAAGCCATGACAGCTCGAGCATTATGTTTGCACACAGACTGAGGCTCTCATCCGGAGCGGTGGCTGACTGAGTAGCATCCACTGCGCGACAAAGATGGAGATCAGAGTAATGAAGTGAGTGGCTGTGCTGGGAGTGAGCTAATCAAAGTGTACCATGCAGGGCCACCTCTTCTTGTGATTCAGACTAGATGACCCAGGGCAATAATTAGTGTGAGGCTTTCATTCCGATAGCAGCAAATTAACCGACTTCATTAGGCTTTTTTCCTTCCCCCCCTTTTTTTTGCTGCAAGATTGTTTCTAAGTCTTTAAGCGGTAAAAATTGCACATCAGCAAGCAGGGGGGTCTTGTGCGTAGGCGTCAATCAAAATTCACAACAGTAGAAGAATCTTATGGGCCAAAGCAGACAAAAGTCAAGCGTTTTCCAATAGGGCAGGGTCCTTCATGATTTGATAGGATACTCAATAGATGGCTCACGATACAATAATATCACAACATGGGGATACATGTGATAACTGAATATTCTACATGAAATTCACCAATATATCACTTGTTAAGAATCAAATACATTTTAAAACCAATATGTTCTTTGTTATTTTAACAATTTTGTGAACCCCGCCGAGATAACTGTTGTTATGATTTTGGGCTATACAAAAATAAATTGAATTGAATTGAATTGAATTAAACAATACTTGGGCAACATCAGTGAATATGTCTGTGTACTGGATAAACAAGTTTCCTTTCTCTAATAAACATCAAAATTGTCACAAAATAATTGAGTAAAATATACCAAAAAATACTATATACTGTGCAGTATCACAATATATTGATAGTCCAATATTTTAGCACAATCTTATTTTCGAAGCAGTGATAATGAGACCAGACTGGAAAGGTTTAGTTAGTGTTGAGATGAAGAGGATTGTTAATGATTTGTTTCCCATCATTTCAAATATGCAGAGTAGATTCAAACTCCAGCTAGGTACTCTAGTCCATCATATTCCCATCAATCACAAAAATGGTGAATTTTACCTTAAGGAGAGCTATACATTCACTCAACAGAATCATAAATGTGAAGTAAATCTATAGCTACCACATCAAAAGCTTTTTAATTGATCAGAAAGTGTTTAATCAGTGGAGAATGGCCTCAAGAAATGTTCCTCAACAGTGGATTTATTCTCAATGGACTAGTGCCCTCTAAAGGCCTTTTCACCAAACGCCCCTAGTGCTCAGAAATGAGTATTTTTTCCACCACTCTGTCAATGCAGGTATGAGGTGAGGCGTTATTATCTCCATTTCATTTTCCTATGTGACAGCCCCAGTCCGATCGGAACAGTAGTTAAGCCCACCCTAACATTTCCCAAGTCATTCGCTGGATTGATGGCAGTCTAACTCATTCATCTCACAAGTCATTTGCTATTTGTCATTTTCCTCCCTCTATCCTCCTCCTCTTTGGCTGTTGTTGTCGGTTGAAACCACTCCACAATACCCTGTGTATAATCGTGCATGCTTGTATGAAAAATTTAGTCAGAAAAGCAAAGTCGCAAAAGCAAATTTGTTTTTAACGAGTCAGCCCATTACTGGTATGGGAACATAAAAACACAAATTGGGAATGAGATGTGGCACTGATGCTTGAAAGTGAAGATGATTACAAAAAAAAAAAAGAAAATAATAAAGAAATAGGAAAACAACTATGAGGTTTGAGAAGGTTAGACAAGGAAAGGGCAAACAGACATACTGCATCAAAAGGTAGAGACAAACCAAGACATTAAACAGAAACTATACTCCTTATTCCAGGTTTCATGGAAACATTTTAAATGGTCCTTGTGAGAGAAATGGATCCCACTAACTACGGGCATTAGGCCAACAACTAACAGGACTGCACTTGACATAAATTCACACGTATATTATTTCACTATAGAAAATTTGAGTCTTTATCAAATCTGTATGTCCCCTCCTGCCACTGTTGCAGTATCTGGAAAAGCAAAGATTTGCCAAATCACAGTACATTTTGAGGTGGGAAATTTTTATGACTGATGATGATGAGTGGTGTGGTATGAAATGCGATCAAGGCAACAGAACATAATTTCTGTGTTCATGCACGCCTCGCGTTGTAGTAGTACAACTGTAACATTTAGCTTAGATTTCAAAGTATTTGGTTTTAAACAGTAGAGGTTACTGTCACCACTGTACTTTTTTATTAGTGAAGCAGAACCAAATTGTGCATTAAAGGCAAAATTAGAAACGTATGGTGGCTGATAGCAGGGAATCGTACACAGAAAATAGGCCATCCATTCACTGTGTGTGCACTGTGCGATGAGTCCATGCCTTTCAACAACAGTGAAAAGAGCCATTAATGATTGCATTTGATGAGATCTCTCATAATGGCACTAAATTTCTGCAGCCACATGAAAAGTCATTACAGGACTAATGGTGTTCTTCAAAATGTCACTGCCAAAGCTCAGAAAGCAAAGGGAGAGAGAGAGAGAGAGTGAGAACCCAAAGGGAGTCAGGCCCATGCCTGTCTTTCTTTAGGAGACCTATGCAGTGTCTCTTTCTGTGTCAAACAAACTGCAGTACAAACAAACAAAAAGTAAATACAAGATCATTGGAATGGAAATATTACTTTTAAATATCATAAGTTGTAATGTATTACTATTTTTAGTAGTGGAGGTGGTGGGAAGTCTCTTTACCACACTAAAAGTTAACATTTGTAATACAACACGGCCCTGTTGTATTCTCACATATCACTAGATACTATCTATGTTACTGCTGTCTGCCAAAATGACAAAAGAAAATGAGAGACCAAAATATTAATCAACATTATTTTGTAAAGGGCCCATATTACCCATATGACATGTTTTTGATGAGGTAACAGCATCTGTCTTAAAACTCACAGGAATCAATTTTGTGACCTTTTAAACAAAAGATAAGATGTTAATGAGCAAAACTAGTCAGGTTTTGAAGTATACTAACATGATTATGCCTGGTTCTTTTGGCAGTGCAAATGCAAAACCTTTATTCCTTTCATTCTCCCAAAACATGACCCATGTACCATTCTTTTTATTTGAAGTCACACGCTCCTGACGTAAACTAGGGCTTTTAGTATTAGTGGCCTATTTTCTTCCACCTACCTCACACCTTGAGGCTTCAAAATCATTTTATTTACTAAAAGCAACCAAGGCATACAAATAATGTGGGTATAATCAGGGCCTACTCTAAGCTTGATAAATTAAAGAGAGAAGAGTGTGTCCTTTTTTTTCCTTGTTTATCCACCCTTTTTCATTCTTCATAGTAATTCAGGAGGCCATCAAGTACAGCCACTGGTGCATAAAAGCTGTACTTGTACTACAAAATATACCAAATTTGCTTTCAATGCTTATTGGAAATCTCCTTTCATAAAAAGAGGCTCACAGATAAGTGGAATGGACATGAATGATTTGTGTGCTCAGTCCATATTTCAGTCTTATTGTCCAACTGAATTATTATTATTTTTTAATATCTATGACATGTTCTTCAATTTAACTACAACCAGAAAACCTTGCATAGAAGACTAATTGTTCAAATTTGTGAAATATTCATCTCATCTTCCAAATATACAGCATCTCATAGAGTACGTAGGAAAACTGAAAACACTAATAAATGTTAGCTAGCAAGCAAGCGAAGCTTATAAAAGCAAAATGCACTAGTCATAATTTGAAAATAAAACAGAAGCAGTCGGGATTGTTTTTCTTCCTTTGTTTTGTGTCTTGACAGATTATTAGCAGATACCAGTATTCTAGCGTGAAATGGCAAACTGATTTTCTGATCTTTGAGGGCTCCATCTAATTGGATGTTATTTATTTGCTGAAAAGAAGGTGAAGTAAAGGGCACCTCTTCATGTTGTTGCTCATTTCCTGGAACTATGGCCATGTAGCCACCTCTTCATACACAGGATGACAGGCCAGGAAGAAAAGGATGCTTTATTTTGCATGACAATTACAACAGTTCTGCTCAAGTGCTACAAAATACGCCCTTTTGGAAAATGTACGGTTCTCCCCAATTACAAAAAAGATTCAAATAATGTGATGTGTGCACTGTAGGTTAAAGTCAGGCATTTTAACCACAGAAAAGTTATAATTTCTCATCCATTTCTAATTTGGATAAGTCACAAAATCTACACTATCAGACAGTAAGTCTTCGCTATACAAAAACACAATTTGTATTTTAGTTTTATTCTAAAAAGTAAAGCATTGGTTTACTTTTATTCTCCACTATAACTAAAGAGGGCAACACATAGTTTAGTCAAATAAATGTTTTTGATAAAACAATAAACGCTCAAAGCCAGTAAAAACTGTACTAACCTTTGATTTCTGTTGGAACACATTGAAGCAGACCATGCAGTCAAGTCAAGCCAAGGGCGCAGGCAAAGGAGTTAGAAATGCAGGAAAAGCAGAGGAAAGAAAACAGCAGTTAGCTTTGCTTGACAGCATTATAAGGAGGCATGGTTTAATTCTTCAGACACAGAAACAAGCAATGCATTAAAGTTCTGCATACAGCATAAAGTCAGAAATCAACAGATTACAGCTGTTTCTTTCACTGCATTCAACACAAACTGATATGATCATTAGACTTCACAGCAAATACTGACTAATAAAATGAGGAAAATACATGGAGGTAATGTAAGGGGTAGGAAAAAAGGTTGGGATAGGATACATTACAAGTCTTTATTAAATGCTTAATTTCAGGACACATTAAAAAGCTTTGATGTCAAAACAAATAAAAGTGTCCTCTTTGTTTTGAAATCAGACTTTTCTTTTTTTATTATTATTCGTTTTTTTCTATTCACGGGTCAGGGGATAATTTGTTACAATTAAGCAAAGACGTTCTTCAGCTTATGTCATATTCATTTTCCTTGTTTCTTTTGAAGCTGGTGAGGAGGGAAAGACCGTCTTCCTTCCCATATGTGTCCCACCCTCTACATAATACAGCAACAACAAAGAGTCCAATTAAAGCCCTCAGATGTCAAGGGAATGCATTGAAGCTCAAGAGTTCAGAGGCAGAGCGCTCCTCATCATTAGCTATGCTTAATTCATTATCTGCGATTATACATCACAATGAGATAACCTCCGCTCCTGGATCTTAGCGATTACATTTAGTTAACCCCTCACTATTCAGCATTCACCTGACAGCTCTCTGAAGGCCTCCAGCAATGTATTTTATGCCAAGTCTTTAAGTCATTGCTTTTCTCAATTTTCTATAAAGCCCCCTATAGAATACGGGTCCAAGCACTTATTGTAAAAGTGTGAGAGTAATCACAAAGAGCATTAATTGTCAAAATACCAGAAATATGTACAGAGGCATAGAGCAAGACGGTTTCAACTGAGTACATAACAATACAATGCATTGCTACGTCATGGCGAGGGTCCCTGGTCACTACGGGTAAGTCTTGTCGTGTCATTGCCTTTCCCGGCCACTTGCGATAGTAATAGGCCCTTCACCAGGCTCTGGTGCTTGGGCCTAATAATATTTCAATATATTAAAATGCGTAGCATACAGTGAATTATTTAACCAAAAGTATATATTGCATTACTGTTATTTAAAAAGTATTTCATGATGAAATTATTCAAATAACTATTTTTAATAATTGTATACTGTATTGCAGCATTGCTGATTCATGTATTATATGCAAAATTTATTATGGTCAAACCAAACATGTACTCATGTATAGTTGTATTGTGATTTGAATTGATCATCTGTAGACACATAATCACATTTATTGAATGTGTGGCCAAATTGACTGCAATAATGCAAACCGTGCAATGAGCAGAGTGTGCAATAATGGGAAGTGTGCAATGATGTCATGTTATGTCAAGTTTGTCCATTAACATGCTCTGTCCCAATCAAATAAATAAAGAATGAAATAGTATGTTGGATTTTTCACTTGACATTTCACTTCACATTTTCTCATCACCACTTTTCAACTCAGAGTTGATAATTCCAATATAGAACATATGACAGCTATACTTTGTGTTATCACATGTGTGCAACCTCAGTCATTTCTGGCAAAAACATAAAACCTTATTGGCTTCTTTCCTGCACAACAGCATCAGTAACTTACTACTGTGATAATATGAGGATGTAAAAGTGTTTAGAGCAGCAGTAGAAATAACTACACTATAATCCATTTATTTACAAATAATGCATTTTTCCAGTGACATCTGCGCCTCTCTTGATTTCATGGCCGCTTTCATTTTGCCTGAACCCAGGAGGGAATGCAACAATAACACAAATATTTCACTAAACAGACATTTATGTAAAAGTGTACAAGTTGCATTATGTATGTTTGAAAGAAAATTGTCCTACAATTTCTGACTTAATCTACATAGCATAAACTAATATAGCCTATTTCCACAGCAAACTACCGGACAATGATAACGTCTCAGAAAGTCGGGCAAAGAAATTGGACTGCGTGCTTTGAGTTGCAATAGTATCACTGACCAAGAACTCAGCATAGTGAGTTGCGAAGGAAACTTTTAGTACTTGTATAACCTTGTAATGATACCGTGTAGCCTAATGGTACTGTGTAATGTTATCAAACGTTAAATCTAGGCTATGTGGAACTTAAAGCGTATGGTATAGCATAGGGCCCCATTCCAACAATAAAGGGAGAAATTTCTCAAAACACTTATAATATATGACATCATTCTGGAGTCATTTTTAGTAGCTACTGATGATGCAAACTAAATAGAAGTATAGAAAGTTTATGAAGGCTACTTTTTAGGTATTTGACATGTGGTTCTGCCTTCAGAATACAAATTAAATATTAAGCTGACTCAAAGTCAAACCATCAACTGAAAACGTATGAGAAACAGAAAGAGTGGATAAATTGCTGGTATTCAGTGAATGAACCCAACAATTTCTAAAGCTTTGAAAAGTTGATGGGATTTCTGTAGGCAAGTTAAGGAATTCAATAGTGTACAGCTGCTATTTCCACACAAAGGGAACTGTCCACCTTCACATTTTGATTTTCAGAGCACGTGTGGAGAGGGAAATGTGATAGAAGTTATGATACAGCAAAGACAAATTATAATGTGACGCTCACTGACTGCACTGACTTCCAACATACTGATATTGGGAAAAATACCATGGGAACTTCATTTTTGTGCACTAGTATCTAATAGTTTTGTAACAGAAAAACAGATATCCATATATTGAAGTTACACTAAACTAGATCTCCCTTAGAATACCTTTTTTCTTAAAATTATGGATCTTTTTCAAAAGCAAGGGCGATATTGTAAAATTAACCTGCATTGAAAATAACATTATGCCATAAATGTGTGATTATATGGAAATGGTACATTTGTATGTTAGGGTTGGTACCATGAAAAGTAATAGAGTAGTAGATTTTACAATTTTGAAATTTTTGTATCATTACAAGACTGGAAATTAACTAGACAATAAATCAAGGCAAAAACCTAATTCAATGATTTGTCTAGAGAGGAAAAAGTTTCTAAAAATATATTTATTTAAATTCAGACATAAAAACTAAAGGCTTATCAACTTATTTTAAAGTGGCATTGGTTTAGAATATAGCTCGCTCAAATTATCACAATTTTCATGTCCAGCACCACTGTGAAAAATATCAGAAACACAAAGTAAGCTGGCTCCATCTATATTGGTGTCATAATTAACAGCACAGGAGGAGCATCATTCTATTTAACGACTGAGGAAATAGGATATCAACAAACCAATCTCACCACTGCCCATTGATTCCCTGTAAGTCTTCACAATTAGACGTGATATCCCACATGTATACCCAATTTCACCTGTAAAATATGCATATACTTGTGCTGGTCATTTTGGAAGCCTTATTTGTAGATCGTGCAGGGTATTGACTCACACCCCACTTCCATTTAATACAGTGTTCGGATATAGGGAATAGGACAGGGGAAAATTACCTAGATTGATTAGTGTTTTACATTCATCTACTTTTGAAAGAGCCAAAAAAGCAATTTTCAGACAAAATGGGACTCATCTGAGCGTAGACTTATAAGGGTCAAATAATTAAGGATCATTGTGGCTGCATCAATAAAAGCCGATCTTTACCAAGTGGGACAGGCAAACAACGGAAACCTCAAATTATATCCTAATGATGGCTGATATTCCAGTTGCTCTGTGTAACTTTTAGTTCTCAATTATCTTCAAACAATGTAGACATAAAAATAGACATTCACTCTTAACTGGAAGCTTACATGAATTATCTTTGCTCTGTTTAATGTAAGAAACATGGACGCATAAGCACCACATCAGAAAATAAACTTAAGCGGGATATACAAATGAATATTTTATAACTAAAACTGTGCACTGACTGTTTCATACTGTGTGCCTCTCAATGTTTAATGATGATCCAGATGCTGTTGTTCTTAAGTGAGATAAAACATGATGCCACATGGCTATTTTATTTAATAAGACAAGCCCACACGCATATTGGCACTGGACTACTATTTGGAAAACAGACCAGTCTTGGCTACTGTACCACAGACAGGCCACCATTACTATATTAGCTTATCGTTCAGTACATGAAAACTGGAAATATACATTTTGGGGCTCAATTTTTATCATGTGTCAATTTTTCTTGCAATAGTGGGCAGGTTTTTGTTGTTGTAAAAAATCACTTCTATGGCTCATTCTGTTATTTATGTGGCAGATCAGGTCTTTAAAAGAAACTCAGTTAAAAAGTGGTTTACTGGGATTATCCTACTTTATATTGTGTTATGTAGATTGGTCTAACCACAGCATAGAAAAACAAAAGCAATGTATTCTAACTATAAAACCCTTTAATTTAGTCAATAAAAAGCTTTCTTTAGGGCAACAAAATGGAGTCCATGTTCCCAAATGAGTCAGAGTCCATGGATATCTAAGTAATGAATGCTGAGACCACAGCTAAGTGCTACACATTTATTTTTATTACATGGGACACCGTGTGATGTGGTCATTCCTCTTATACCTTGCCCTGTCAATACAGTTTTGCTATTGAGGTGTGCCTCCATTTTTCAACATGCCCCGAGTAGAGGCCGACGATGCACCACTGTGCTGGGGAAGGAGGGCGCAGGGGTAGGGGGGAGTTCCTGTGTACCTTAAGACATGCCGTTGTGACAGGTAGATAACACCTGGATGAATAATTCAAAGTGGTGTAAGCTGGCTGAGTCAAAGACAAGACAGGAAAGCAAAGCCGAGATGTGTGAATAAATCATCAGAGAGGGGACTAATAGTCGCGCAGGACAAGACTGATAACATCACACTACCTTGTTCTGGCTTTAATCATTCTAACAACCCAGTACATGAATATTCCTCAACATGCAAACCATACCGATGGGTGAGAATGGTGGTTTTAAGATGCATTACCAAAAAGTTCAACAAGCCTCTCTCTTTTCTTTTTCCCTTTTATCAGTAGTCTGGTGTGCATCCTCATTCAGCTTCCCCTTAAGAGGTTTGCAGATTGCTAAAGCATAATAGCTGCCTCCCAGTGTTTACTGTCCTTCCTAATTAAATATCTTCATTCAATCCTGACAGTGAATCACAATGATAAAATTAGCCAAGCCTTCAGATAAAAAAGTGTATGCAACTGCAGCTGCAACAGTGCTAATATAGTGCAGGTGTAATATTGTGCATGCATAATATTGTAGAGGTATATTCCAGAACAAAAAGACAAGTAATGCTAATGAAAAGGTTGAGTTCTCTCACCTGATCTTTGAGAACCAAAAACAAGGGCAACTTTAGTCAGTAAATCCGGTTTTGCATATCGGTCTTCATCAGCTGCAACCCAGAAACAGTTTTCAGACATTTCCTGGGGTCGGATCTAAGGAGAAAAAAGGTAAAGAACAAACTCTGAAGTGTAGATAAAATTGTCGCTTTACATAATTTGACATTGTGTGTGGTGTGTCTTTATAATTTCCCAATGAAGTGTAAGAATATATCGAACTTAAATCTGTGTTCTTGTTGATACTCTAATAGTATTTAGTACCACAGAGTGATACCCCAGTGCTAGTATAAAATAAAAGCTGTTAAGAATGTACTTTGGTATTTAATACTCACAAAATCTGTAGTATGCAGCATGAAGCAAAGGCTCACCTAAATGGTTACTACCTAAAGTCCACATAGCTGTATAGGTAATTTTAATTTTACCGGTGCTGTTAGGGTGAACAAGATAATGTATTCAGTATCAGTGCTGGTCCCACAGGGGAGAATTATTGCATGTGTTTTAGTACAGTAAAAAAGCAATGCACAGTGCCCTAGTTTACAAGTTAATATAACTTGTAAAGTAACTTTGTAAAACAAAACTTTAAAAAGTTGAGATCCAAGTTCATGCAGAGGGTGGCTGCGCTACAGTAAAAGGGACATCCGCAGCCTTGGGTCATATCATGAAAAACTGATCTTGCAGTAGAGTTAAATAGGCCTGATGTGGCTGATAAAACATATACTTTAGCTCAGGATAATTTACAGGTGTTGTGCTTGCTTCTGACAGTAAAGGACTTTTGGTTTATTGGCTTGTACAAAAATAGATTCAGTTTGAGATACAACCAGTGGACCGTTAAAAAAGACATACAACCACAAGAGAATGGCAAATGGGGAGTAAAAATGTCTATTGAAGGGAGATTTTGAAACCCACCAGACATTGTGGTGAGACAAGAAAGTTTGTTTGAAAGTTGGCTGACAGGGCTTCAAATCTTGACATTTTTTATTCAGGTTCTACCTTTACCTTTTTGGCTTACCTAACCAACTGGTCCCTATTTCCTCATCTTACTCTTTTCATATAGATAGACATTTTTAGAGACATACCAATCCATATACAGGTATCAGGAATGATGATTGAATGATGATCAGGATGATTCAATTTACTTAAAGGCGCATGTTGTAAATCTTTCTAATGGGGGTCTGCCCCCTGCGGGTCTCCATAGCAATGTTTGTGTTTTGTTTGGAATGTTTCACATTATGGCATTAAAATAGTCTGTGCCACATTTATTAAAATTACAGGAGACCTATTACTAAAATAGCTTTTCATAATGTGCATTTTTGATGCGAGCAAGGTCACGTCTCCACATAGCTGACCTAACTTGGCCTGGTGGTGTCTGCTTGTCCAAGAGGAATAAGTTTAATTGTCGTACTGTTGACCATTCCAGGCAAAGCAGTAATATCAATGGAGACAAGCCGATGACAGAACATTACACCAGAAAAGTAATATAGTGCTCTCATATAAATATATATGTATATACATAGCTGTTTAATAGTTGGATTTTAAATATTCAAATAATAGTAATGATGAAACAATAATTCTTGGCTACAATCCATAAGACTCATAAACTAAATTGATATAATATATTGATATAAATTGATGAGATTGAAGAGATGTGTTCAAATTCTTAAAAATAATCTCTGTGGATCTCAATTGTTTCCTTCAAATAACCCTATTATAATAAACACATCAAAAACATTGACATATGTAAGGGTCTTGCACAGCTGTGATATGGGGCAGCCAGTCCCTTGTGTGCTGCCCATACACCTGCAGCATATGGACAAGTTTCCCCTCACACCTGTATAGCACAAATGAGATTAAATTATTAATTGTTCAACAGACCACTATGACTTGTAGTGTCTGAATTAATATTGTGCTCATGAGACGAACATCTGTAAAAGTCACCACAGAGGCCAACAGTAGCATCTGATCATCTGGTATTTCCAATTATCACTGAGTTGGCAAAGAAATAAGATGAGCGGCTTATTTTGAAGACAACATCTGTAGTTTTCATCTGCAACATGGTGAAATGATGCCAGGAAATATCAGGAACAAAGTTAACAACAGGAACACCTGTCCTGAATTTCCAAGAAGTTGTGACTTGAATATTCCAGGCTAAAGCGTATGAGTATTATGTTATATCCAAATAATTTCCCTTATGGATCAATAAAGTTTGTCTAACTACATATATTATGAACCAAGATTGCTCTATAGATCATAATGTGATTAATTAATTCCACCACAAGAGTACAGTAATATCTCCAAATGTTGACTTATCGTTTGTTGTTTAAGTGAAAAAAAAAAAAAAAACTAACAAAATTTAGTGGTTTTAACTACAACATTTTTAGTAAGATCTACCCCCAAATGGTAATACAAACTGACATTTTAATTTTAAAACAAAGATGTTCCTAGTTCAGTGACATACGTTTTCAAATACCAAGCATTACTGGCATTTATATTGAAGGAAAAACTCAAGCAGTTTGGATTTATTTCATCAAGTCCATTACACTAGCTGTAAATACTTCTAGATCTCTACAGGACCTACCTTGGACCAGTTCAGGCGCTTCATGGAGGTCTCAGGCTTGAATTCCTTCTTGGGTTGTAGTCCATAAGGCAGCACGTGGGGCATGGGAGAGCCCAGGGGACCCCCAAACCCTGGAGGAGGTGGTGGAGGTGGTGCACCGAACGGAGGAGGCGGTCCAGGAGGTGGAGGTGGAGGCGGGGGACATCCAGGTAAA
>KN492469.1:134027-146214 GCA_000787155.1 Scartelaos histophorus
CCAGGTAAAGGAGGAGGGGGAGGTGGAGGGGGTGGAGGTATGCATGCTGGTCCCGGGACAGGAGCCTGGGGCCTGGGCCCACATGGTGAAGAAGGCAACACTTGACCAGCTCGGACAGGGGTGACTGAAACAGCACCAAACTGGAGAAGCAGAATACATTACAGATACTTAAGCATTGTCGTTAAAAAACATTTGTTAATAGGATGTGCAAGAAACACACTAGATGAGTACCTATAATCCCTTTTCCACTCAAATTAAATACTTTAACAGTGTACATGTCTCTTATAATTATGATATATTCATTAATGAATCCCCAGTTTCAGCATAGGTTTTTGTTGGTCTATAGCAGTGTATCCTAGTTTGGGTACACCGCGGTCTGTTCCTCACAGGCATTTTGTAAAATCACTCATTTTAAAAATAAATTTAAAAATCCATCAATACATTTGAAAAAACAAAAAAAAACAGTACTGTTGAAATGTCAGGGATAATATAATACCAAGCTCTACCTCCACACCACAGACTCAGTACTCAGCGCAGAGGCCAATGCCCCATAAGTGGTCCAGATTGTGCAGGGCATTATTTGTTTTCCAAAGCTAAAAAAAATCAAATGTTATAGTGAAGGCTACAAAGCTCTGTAAATTGTATCATATGGAGCAAATGGTTTATTGATCCATGCACCAGTTTTAGATTAAAGGCATTCACTAAAGGTCAGCCCTGGGCCCTTGCTCTCCAGCTGCCTCCTGAGAGAGCAACACCTTTACTGAATGAACAAGTGAACGCACTTCAATGTTGTAAAAGTCAAAATGACACACAAACCTAGACCCAGGCAATGAAACTAAGTGTACAGGAGTCGCATATACACCATCAAAAGGGCTAAAACTGCTTAAACGCCCCAACATGCCTTTTCAACATTTCTGCCAAGGTGCTGTTTGAGTATTCTTTCAATGTTTGCTTATCCAAATTGAAAAATTATCAGCAAAATAAAAAGGGAAGTTTTCATCCATTTTCCGAGAGGGTAGTTATCTCGCAGAGCCGGGGTGTGGGAGCGATTCTCTGGAGTGTATGGTTGGGGGGGAGGAAGGGTATAAAGAGGGTTGGGTAGGGAGGGTTGAAGACTGTCCCAGAAGAGAGACTGAAGCTGGTTGTCAGAATAAATTGCTTTTGGAACACATGCTCTTATGGGATAGAGATCAGAGAATTAGAAATGGACAATAAAGAGTGCTGGTCAGTGTTCTCATTAGACTTGGTGTCAGCTCTGGCCAGCAGTGCAGCCCCGCCATGTCAACGCAAACGGTGAGCACCAGTGGAAAAAACCCACATATACTATCTGAACAGCGAGAATGCATCTCATTAGAGAACTATAAAGGAGACTATATGAGAACAGCCATGTGATCGGTGTGGGGCGTGCAGCTACAGTTTGCAACAGCAAATATTATAAACAGAAAACCGGTGAAGGTAGATGGATACAGGGATTTAGCTTTGTTTAATTTTGGGATGAATCAAGATGAATTCTGATATCTAAAATGAATGCATAATTTATGACTGTGGCTGTGGTTGTCAAAATCATTAAAGAGTCTGTTCCTAATTTCTTCTGATCTATTTGAGCAAAATTTGTCTTACCCCAGCTGAGTACAGATATTAAAGTATATAAGCAGCTCTCGCTTATAAAAGGTGAATAATTTGGATACTCAGACCACTGCAAATCATTAAACATTAACTAGTTTTCTTCACATTTTAAGATAAAAATCATGTACAGTGCCTAGGATGGAAATAATGCATTTCATGATCGCAATGGTCCAATCCCACAATGCTGGAACTTTTAGGGAGGTTAATGAACACTGCAGTTGTGTCCTTATATATGACCCTATATTCTACATTTCTGAAGTGTTAGAAGTGTGTGATTGAACCAAACCACAACTCTGGGTACGTTTTTGACGAGAAAATAACATAGATCAGGAAATAATGTAACATGGAACCTTCAAACTGTGAATGACATACTCAATATAAATGGAAGTATGAATTATAAAGTCACGTGTTCCTTATATTTCATAATGAAGCAGTGTTCTAGTAGTATTTTCATTCCCATAATACATGACCAACAAAGCGGGATTTTGTTATGCCAGTTTAAATCCATGTTGTTTTTGGACTATGGATCAAAATTATAGACTAAGACTAATCTCTTGTATTAATGGGAAGCTCAATGGTCTAGAAACCCTTCTGGACACACTCTTCTATATGAAATTACCTGTGCTTTAAATGCTTGCAGTTCTGCTTGGAGTTCAGAAATCTTCTCTTCACATCTTGTCACTTGTGCCTGTGCCTCCTGTCGGTTTAAAAGCTCCTCATCAAACTAAAGGGACAAACAAAACTGCAATAATCAACAAAAGAGCATGACACATAATTGACTTACATACTCAAAAGTTTAAGCTTGTTAAATGAACGAACAATTTTATATAATCAAAGTTCATTTCAGCTCTATTAACATTATCCACTGATTGCATTTTAACCTTTTGAGCATCAATTTATTAATAAAAGTATTAAGAGCCATACATAATGTTAATCAGTGGGCTAATCATTCTAATCAGAAACCACAACCTGCTGTTTTCAGACTTCAAGCACAGCAGTCAACACTGGTGACCTCAGATGCACAAAAATCACTATTCCTTACTTTCAAAGTAGCATCAATTAAACTAATTAAACAAATAAACCAATTTTAAATTAGAATCAGACTGATATAACTTTTTTGGCAATCTGGGCCTTAAATCTTCAGCACAGAATTGTATTGTTCTGGGTGACTTTCTGCCTAAATGCAAAAAGAAAACTGCTCAAAATGTGACTACACAGCTCTCTTGAAGGTTTATGATAAAAAGGGGCTGTAAGTGAGTGTTGTGAGTTAGAAATATATAACTTAGAGAAAAATAATCAAAATCAGGCCTACATATCAGCACAGTTTATATGCCTTTGGTTGTTCTAGATTCTAAACAATTGGTATCAGTCATGAAAAAAATCCATTGGTCAATCATTAGTATATAATTTCACAATGATAAAATTGAGGTGTGGAAAGTTACATAGAAATTTTAAATGTTGGTGACATGATAAAGTATTAAAAATTGCATTATGTAACATTTCTGGTGGAGGATCTGTCACCTAGATGTCTTTGTATTGTCTGATGTCTGATGTTATTGCTTGGAAAGAACCAGAGCATGGCATTAAACTTATTTATCTCCATGGAAACATGCATGTGAAACCACCAGGCCAAGTTATTGGTCAGCTGTGATGTGAAGAAACACAGTATGAAGTTACAATTGAGCTATAAAAGTACCTGTAATTAATTCAGTGCAAAATAAAGTTTAATGCCATACCGTGGAACATTTCAAAGAAAGCTTTTTCTTCATTTCCAAGTAAACAAACATAAAAATTATAGATCAATTTCTATTTACAAAGTGATGACAGGATTTTTGAAGATCTTTTAAAACAATAAATTGGGTGTAAAAAAAAAAAACTGAATGGCAATGTGGATTGTAAGATACACACTGTTTTGCTAAATGGCTTTGCCTTATATAAGGAAAGAATAATTATCTAACAAGCACATAAGATATACAAAATAAAATATTAAATCCATTCATACCTTTTGAGCCCATTCTGAATCTCTTCGTTCATATTCTTCAATTTGAGCTTTATCTATACACACCTCTATAAAGCAAAATGACTTTCATTAACTAAATGGTTTTACATTATGTGTTATTTTTCCAACTTGCCTAAAAGGTGGCTGAAGTCAACATCGAGGCGTTTGCGGTATTCAAAGTCAGGGTCGGTGCCACTTCGATGGAGAACAATTTGAGACACACACTCATCAATTATTTTGAAGTACTGAGGTCTGAGGAGAAAAGTACAATATGAAATTGCTAAGCAAAACACAATTTATATGCGAAAACAAAATTAAATTATATTTAATACACGGGTTCAAATGAACCACCATTTGAAAATAGCTTTTAATGTGAAATAAAATGTTTTGAAAGATGCGCTTATGTTCAGGTCAATCAGGTTTTGTGTACAATACAGTTGGTTTGAAGATGAAAGAAGATTTTCTTTGAGTATTCTCTTTGATTCAATTCCCCTCCATCACATTAGACTTCAGATCAACGGTTTAAAGTTTTGAGCATTGAAAGGAGATTCACAAGTTATTTGAACTGAAGCTGGTATATAGTGGATTACAAAGAGAGGAAAAGTGTATATCGTGTATATTGTGTAACCACCAGCATTAAAATAGTGAATTAAAATTATTTGATGAAAAGGTAAATTCTGACATGGTAAACTGACTATTATAATATGGGCGGCAGTGGGTAGTTAAATTAAAGGAATCAAGTAAAAATGTACCGGTATATACACATTTCTCTGAGTGTGAAAGATTTACCTGACCAAATAGTCGTTGCGTATGAGCATGAGATGCTGCAGTATGGAGAGAAAATAGGGCTCTGCGATGTTGTCCTTCACCATGCAGTGCACAATACTGAACACATCCCCTGCATCAGTGCAGGGAGTCAAGGATTCATACATAAAGTGAATCAAAAAAGATAGACTAGTGAAAGGGATGAATTGATGCTATCTGGTTTTTAATTGGAGATTTTGGTAAACTTGATTGAGAGTAGAAATATTTAAGAAGAAGCAATAAATGCAATTTACTGCATATTAGTGTGATTTCTAAATAACCTATGCCATTTCACACCATAGAGGTACAGGCAGTGAGTGCAAAAGTGACAAGGATATTCCAGCTCGCCCTTGATGTCCTCCAGCCTATGTGAAAACTCTATCATGTCCTCCTCTTTGTGCTCCTCAAATACCTTTAGCTGAATGTCAAGGGCCTCGTTCTTGATGGTCGCCAGATGCTACAGAATTGCAATAGAAAATAAAGTGTATGAGAGGCAATAACAAAAGGTACTGTTCAAAATACAAAAATATATAAGAACATTTTATGAAGACTGGAAAGGCATTCATATTTTCAACAATAAAAGCAGTGGGACTCCAATATACAGCTGTGGGGTTCAAGGCGTGGTGCAATGCCATAATGTAATGCAAACAAACATGTAGTTATAGATCATAATGTCAGTAGAAGATCATTAGCCTCGGCACTGGGCCAGAGAAAAAACATGTAGATGCTTCTCTGTGCTGTATAAATTATTTGTTGGGACAAATTCACAATACTTTACTGGAGTGGACAACTCATTTAAATATTAATATGAGGTTGGTGAGAGTTTAGTATGTGTGTTTTTGCTTACAGGCAAAATCTTTTTCAGACCACAGCGCATGAATTCATTTCTTAGGTGCAGTCTGAAGTCCAGCTCTTCCGGAGACGTAACTAGCGCATTGATAAACTGCATGCACGCCACCTGCAAACACCAAGAGGACACACAACAATGAGCAGAATGAACCAGGAGAGATGGACAACTTCTTCCAGTTGATGAAAAGCACACTGACATGCATTTTAAATGAGTCATGTCCCTGAGAAGCCAAGGACCATGACTAATGCATGTCTATTTTCTCTAGTTGCCAACTGTGGAGGGGGGCTGATTTTAATATTAATGCTGCAACCACAGACCCAAACACACAAACCTAACTAACAGTCAATTTGAGGGCAAACTCGTTCTTTTGGAAGCGGGTTTTCCACCCCCCTTAGAACCTGGTTTACTGCACAGAGACTGGTGCGTCCTATGACTCCTCAACTAGCCCAGCAAACACAGACAGAAAACTCAATTATTGATCAGTGGAGCGGCTCACTCATGTGTGAAAAGAGGCTATGGCAAATGCGGGCGCCCAGGAAGGATATTCAGATGTTTACAGGTTCATTTTCCGTTTGATAGCACACTTATATTTGTCATTATTCTTTACCTTGTCACTCAAACCTAGTAATTGCAGGTGGGCAAATCACACACAGAATAAACCAGCCTCTGCATGTGCAAGCCAAGAATTTGACCACTACATAAATTCATATTCTAATTGAATGGAAACTAATTTGGACACCATCAAATTGACTTCAGTGGTTGGATTACATGGGTGTTGTATCACACAATTTCACTGTGGCTGTGACAAAAACAGTTTTATTTGTTATAAAAATTAAATTGCTGTGACAAATAAGAGATAATATGCAATTAGATATGAACAAAACTAGTGTAAATTGGTGACACAAAAGTACTAAATCCTCAAGAACAATATTACAATATTTTCTAAAGTTATAATGTTGTCTCCTCATCAAAAACATACCTGGACTTATGTTGTGTTTCATTTACACCTGTTTAACATACAAATCCTGCAAACATAGATATTAATGTTCTTTATATTATATATTTATATGTGTTTTGTGCTTGATATATCAAGCAGAAACTCCACCTTGTGATGTCATCTGGTAATACAAGAAGTGCATCACTCCATACACCTTCACTAGAATCAACTCTGGAATTGTCAATATCTACTGAACAAAAGGTAAATAATAGCTGTTAACTTGAAAACTACCACTACATGACATCACAAGGTGGAACAGAGGATCTCGAGTTTTAGAGATATAGACAGACTTATAATGCAAGATTCCTCAAACATGTCTGGAAGAAAAAAAAACACAGAAAAACCCACGTATCTTTTTGAGGAGGACATTACTTACATTACATGACTTTAACCTCACAAGAATCCATAGTGTGTAATGTAAGATCTTTAATACTAAAATTATAATTCACAGGGCAACATTATCTAACTACAGTCTGTGTTAGAGCCCCAAAGAACTAAAGAATACAGTTGTTACATAATGGGGAAAATGACCTTTCCTAATTTCCATTTTGAAAAGAACAAGTGTCAGGGGTTTTGCATGTACTTTTCACTTACTTGTAATTGAACAGAGCGATCTCGGAGTCCCTGCACAATGGGACTAAATCTCTCGATGGCCCGCCATTCCCCTGCTGTCGTGATAGCTTCCAGCACCTTCTCTAAACTAGAGCAAAAAAGAAAGTGCATGATTTGGCACATGTTTAAAATATAAATGAAGCTAATAACAAGCAAAACTGGATCACACAATATAACAAGAGGAATGCAATATGCAGCCTGTGACATTTTAACCGTAGTATTTTAATTAAAGGGCCTATATTACACTATTTTCTGATCCATGTCGTAATGTTGTTTCCTTATCAAACCATACCTGGAGTTCTTCTCTCAAACTGAAAACACTGTGCTCCACTTCGTGACGCCATGTGGTTATACAAGAAAAGCCCCGCTGTGTTTTTAAAATCTATACACCTTAACTGGAATTATTTGGATAATTTCAACCCTGAAATTGACCATCTCTACTGTACTAAATGTGAAAGTTAGCTGTTGAAAACAATAGCTTCATGACATCACAATATGGAACAGACCATTTTGAGCATTGGAGATGTAGACACAGGAATGATTAAAGATTTCTCATGTGTGAACTAAACAAAACACAACACCAGGTATGATTCTGACAACATAACATGATTTAAAGCTTTTGTGTAATGGGACCTTAAGTTAAAAAACTATATTGCAAGTCTTTGGCATGCTTCCATTTCCCATTTGAAAGTCCAGGCTCAAGGAGCACAGTATATGACTATCTTCATCAGATGTTTCATTCGAATATAGTAGTGATTTACTTTCTTCCTTTATCTTTTGTTGATGGAGATAATAGAAGATTTGCAAGATTTAGTTCTTTATTTATCCAGTTTAAGTCCTGCTTAGTAATGGCAATTTTACAACACTGAAACACAGATATTTCCTTTAGTTTTATTCAGTGTCAAACATTTGAATATAAATGATCAAAACCTTGAGGAATGTGTAATGTTACTGTTTATAAAAATACATGAATAAACTGTAGTATCTGTGGCTGTGGTGAGTAACATACGTGTTCTCCTCGCCCACTATGCAGATGGCCGAGAGCAGCTTCACCACATCAGTCATCATGGCAGACTGACTGGGATCAATGGCTTTTGCCAGCAAGGCAAGACTTTTCTCTTCTGCCAAAATGCGATCCAAGCCATACTGAAAGAAAAAGACAACAAAACATGCTCTAATTCTGCTCTTTATAGACACAAAAGCAATGTATTATCCTTTCAAAACATACAAAATGATTTCAGAAGCTGATTTCAGAAGCTGAGGGTGTTTACTTTTTTAAAAGAAACTCTTTCCTTTCAATATTTAGAACAATATCCGTCTAATGAAATCATACTGTATCTTGCCTACCATTAATATGCAGTTTACTATGGGGTGCAATTGCTTAGTCTTAAAATATCCCACAGTATGGCATTAACTTCATTTATCAACAATTTGTTTTAAGGGGTATTGCTCAAAATACCATGAAAAACATGCATTCTTACTGTGATTAGATTACAACATACAGTAACAAATTGAAATTAATTATAGATGTACATAGGCTTATTATGAAAGGATCATGTCCCAAATAACAGTGTTAATAGTGTTATGCAAGGCGGAAGTAATCCAACAAACAAAAAAACTGATGTGGAAAATTCAACCTTATTTACTTTTTTTTTACTCAAGTGTCATTCACGTAACACAAAAATAGCCCAAAGTCAGATTTATGGCGTGGCAACTTTGGGTAAACCATCACAATGCCACTGATGACACATGGTAGACAAAGAAGCTGTGTGTCTTGAAGCAGAAATGTGGAATAAGAAAAGGCGGTGGTGACAGCTGGCAGAGAACACCTGTCTTCTTGGCATTGTTGGTACATCCCATCCCCAGACGCGCTCCAGCCAGGGAAAGGTCTGGGCTGACAGAGCGGCCTACGGGTAAGCGTGGCGTCTGGCTCCTGTTGAGACGCCGGATTACACGAGACCTTACAGCAGCGTTTGTGCCAGTGCGCCTGTATCTGCCTCCGCCGGGCCCCAGCTCCGTGTGGCAAGATTTAGTTTTTTTTTCTTAGCTACAACGCAGTGTACAAAAGATGGGATGCATGAGCGCTTTACCATCAAAAGTGAAAGGCTAAAACAATAAACATTTAAAAATTTCTCCAGAGGGCTATTACTATGGGCTTGGGCTGCACGATTTTAGGGGAAAAAAATCAAATTGCGTTTTTCTGCTAACTGTATGCTCTGCTCTGTCTGAGGCTTTGTTACTCAAGTTAGACCATAAACTGAGCTTTATTTTAACACATTATGATCAGAATGAATGTGAACTACAACAGGTGAGATGATTTTTACTGTTAAACAGGTCAATCTCAAGTAACATTGCAGTTACAAGCTAGATAGCATTAGCCAACAGTTTTTCAGTTAGTCATTTCCACCTTTTTTTAAATCAAAATCAAACACCTAAAAAAGGACCATAAATGCTCGTTTTGATCGCAGGCTCCTGAAAATGTGTGGTTTGGATCCATTTTATATTTTTTCATGAGTTTTAAGGTTGGAACAAGGAGGGCACATGGAAAAACAAGTGGAAACAGTTGAAGCAGGAGTACAACAAAGATAAAGCACATAGATAAAGCACATAACAGCAAAAACAGTAGGAAAAAGCAAAAAGCCGTAGCCAGCTGATTTTCTTCTGGTAAATACGTTTGTGTTCCTTTCCAATCAGAACCCTTCCCGAGCTCCAGACATTGAGCAGAATTAAATAAAGCTGATGTAATGTAAACTCAAAGGAGAATAATTTAATTCTGATCTATTTAATTCTAAATAATTTAATTCTGAATTTAAAACATCATTTGTAAACTTTGCCATTGTAAACAAATGAACATTTCCAACATTTATATCACAAATTAAGAAAATAAAATTGGAGAAAGAAGTTAGTGGGGAGCAGTGGGCGTATGCCGGTGCCAGTGAAAACGGGGGTTGATTTGCAAAATAGCATCTTGAAAAACATGCAGGAATCTTTGCAAATACAACTTTGAGTGACTATGGTGGGGGTAAACAACTATAACATACTTGAAAGCTTTGAAATATCAATTTTGCATAATAGATCTGCTTTAAGGCTGGTTAGTTTGTTTCATTTCTATTGCAGTGCTATTTAAAATACTGAATCTGTGGTTTAATTGCAATGGACTCTATTACTTGTTGATATGCACTTTTAGCTGGAAGCACTGGCAGCTTTACAGAGGTGTTAATGTAATGAGATCAAATATTGTTATTCTGAATAAAAGAGCAATAAAACATAGGATGCAGAAAAAAACACTAGACTTTACCTTGTTGTTCATGATGGCTTTAAGACACTGTACAACTTTATGCTGGTTCTTTTTGTCCATTTTCCCCTGCCTGAGAACAGTAAGAACACAGATGGTAAAGTGGGCTTTTGTGCATCTTTTTAGCTTCACATAAAAATGAATGTCCTCACTGTTTCTTCTCCAGCAGTCTCTCCAGGATGTCCATCAGAAGTCCAAGACCTTCATGCCCAAAGCTCTGCACCCAACTGTGACAACAAACAAAAATATTGTTTTAAGCAGCTCTTTTCACAACTGTATTTCACAACATGAGACAGACTTCATAACATAGAGGGCTTCTCAAAGGCATTCTACTGAGACTATGGTGGCACAAGAGATCCATATTTTGGATCATTTTATCACCATAGTCTCCTCTTATTAATGGGAAACACTGATTTATACAATTAAATCAGCTTCAGTGATGTGATGTCTATGACCTTTTCTATTGCAAAGCTAAAATCAAATGTCAGACTTTGTCGAGACAGTTTTAATAAGTAAAACTACAAAGCAAACACTTATAAAAAACAATGACAAAAAATACCAAAAATCTACAACAAAAGCTCTCCCCAACCCTTTTGATTTGTATTCCTCACAGATACACAGTTGGCCTCCATAAAAACACGACCAAATTAAAAATGTGCTGCTCTTTGCAAGACTGGAGTAGATTTGGCCTGATCTTATGGAGAAGGTGCCTTTGATGGTCGAGGGACTTGACCGCTGCCTGTGGAGTAATGGCAGTCATATTGAAAATTTAGGACCAGGTATGTAATATAGATTTATTTTTCTTTTAAAGGGCACGTTTCCTTTGTGTAGTAAAGACACTTACTTTTAAAGGCCAAAAGAGAAGCGGGTCCCCAGAATAAAGTTATATTATGCATGCAGAGAGGTATCAGATAGTATGTGTACGGTGTTGTTTTGGAGTAAATAGACACTTAAAATAGACAAATTGTATAACCTAAATGCTAAACTCATAATGTTGTGTGCGTGATAAAAACACATTAGGTATTCATAAGACAAAGAGAAGACAGCGTGAGCGAGATCATAAGTAAATGCACCTTCAGTCTAATTGAGAATGAACAGTGCCTCCCTGCATTAGCATTCCACGTCGGTTTGTTTCTAATCAACAAGCTGCATCCCTCCCAGCCTCAAATCTACAGAAACTCTCAAGGTGACAACACAAAGTGGGACGCCGTTATCTGAATTTAATTTCGTGAACAGAAGGACAAGGGCTGAATGAGTCTTTGTTACCTTTACACAAATAATGCCAATGTAAATAAGAAAATATATCATTGTAAAGTAAAATGTAGTACATAAAGGGTATGCGAAGCTAATGTTTAAGTGTGTTTGTATCAGTTGTATTAGTTTTAAAACATGGGTACACATGAAAAATGTGAAAGTACCTTACTGCAGGTCAAATATTACAGTAGCGAAATTCACAATAATATTTCTGATGTAGGTTGATCCATTACCAAACCAATAGGCTGTTTGAAAAAGTGGTTTGTACTGTCAAAAAACATGCTAGAATAGGAATGAATCAGCTACAAAGGCCTTTTTATGATAGCTCAGCTTACAATAGGCAAGAATGGCAGAAGAGCACTGCAGGAGTCCACATCAGGAAGTGTGACAGTATGTAAAAGACAGGGTCAAGAGAATGAAGAGGCCTGACAAAATCTGTCTACACCGATGAAGACAGCTCTCTGCCAAGGTACAGCCGCGATGTGAGGCACTCATGTTGGATGAAGGAGAAAAATCAATTTAGCTTAAGACTTCTCACCAGGCCAAGGCCCAGGCCATTGTGGTAAGAAAGTGGGAGGGGTGGAGGTCTTGACAAGTGCTTCATTGAAATGCATAGCTCGGTGGGAAGTGCATGCTAGTTTTTCATCATCAGTAAGTGGGCAGCCGAGCAAATGGAAATAATCGTTTGATCTGAAGCAGGACTTTGGAAACAAAAGGTATTCCTGTTTCAAGTCTGTGGCTAAATTCAAA
>KN492469.1:146228-185509 GCA_000787155.1 Scartelaos histophorus
TTCAAAAGATGCCAACTGTACCTTAAAACACAAAAATGAAAAAGTTGAGGAGACTTGACTCAAAGCCCACAAATACTTCTGGTGAAGGCCATGCAAAGTACAAACAGGCAAAGGTCAGAACAAGGCAATCTGATGGGTTTCTGAAAAAAATCTCATCTGGAGGACCAGGACAAAAGCAGAAATAAAAGTACCATAAGGTCAGATGAAGCTCGGTTGAGTCAGATGAGAAAGAAACTTATACACCAAGCAACATGCAATTGCAATATGGCCCAAGTGTAAGAGCGGATGTCATTGGTTTTAACCTCCAATCATATTTTTCTATATGTTTTTTAAATGATGTTCAGATGAACAGGACATTATTATAAAGACTGAATACAAGGCCTTCCCTCAAGAGAAAATTATTCAACAGAAATGTGGTTCATATAGTATCAAATATCTGTAATTTCACAACACTGCCAAGGACTGATTATACAAAACTGACAGAACTGAGAATTACATTAAACATTTTATATTTATTTATTTATTTATTTTTAATTCTCTTCACCTCACTTTTGCTTTTAAGCATTAACCGAGTCCCTTTTTTGGTAAACTGTATTACTAAAATCATCTGTTGTCACTGTACAGCCTTTTGTTGCCTTTGTCAGTGATATATTAGTAGTACACGTAAGAGAAAGTAGTGGTGTGACTTATGTTAACCAAGTTCCACACCAAAAATTAGGTCATTTCCAAAAATCCTGACCACTTTTCTGCCGACGTGGGTTAAGTGGTTTGTAAGTATTTGACATGCGGCCTACAAAGACTGCGCTGTGATTAAAGCATTTTAAATTGTGTTTGCTAATCTGGCGTGCTCTGCCAGCCCTTGGGTTTCATTAGCTGTAACATCTGGCACCCTCCCACATCCCAAATGAGAAACTTCAATCACATTCAAAGTCCCAGTGTCCTTAGTGTCTGAGCTGTGAGGTGCAAAATTATCAGAAAAGTCCATTTCAGGGCTTTCTAATTGCTAAACTACAGCCACCGCAAGAACTGGGATCTTGAGACTCAAGAAACATCTCCCCTCTGTCAGCCATTATGTGACAAATTAGTGCACGTCTCTAATAAAGTAATTGGTCTGAATTCATTAGCTTCATCAGCGTGTTAGCATCTTTATTCCAGAAAATATAATGTTGCACTACTGTAAGTGACACTATTCAAAACAAGACATAACTTTATTCACTGAGTGGATGGCTGTAACAATGTTCACATCTCACATTATCTAATTTTAGTGTTACAATTACATTTCGGTCTGCTCTTCTGGAGTACAGACTGAATTGAAGTGAATCTAATTTTTTTTTTGTTCTTGCCATCATTTTGAGATTGAATTAATTATTGATTAACCAAATCATCTTGATCTCCTTAGACAAAACATATTACCATGCTATTTAGTTATGGACCACCCATATATAAGACTTAGAACTCCCACATTGGTTTTAATTCTGTTCTCATTCAACTGTAGGCCATCATAGATACAAGAAATTGCATGAGAGAAAGCATTAAAAATAAGAAAAACAAATTCATCATCCCATTCCCCAAGAAACAAAAACAGCCATAAATCACTGAGAAAAATGAGGCGTCTTATCAGGCTAACTTCACAGCTAAGGTAGCTTGACTTCTAACAGCGTCTCAGGAGAATGCCTCCAAGGTTCCCATGTAATACAGCACAGCGTTGCAGCTCGCTAACGCCGCTATGAACCAGAAATAAAAAATTAACTTTATAATGGTGTTCTGGAGCAAGCAAGTTAACTCACTACATCATGGCTCTCCCGAGACAAGAGGAAGCTTGTAGTCACACTATATGGGACATGTAAAAGGGGCATTTCATTCATTAGGGAGAAGATGACGTCAAATATAGTTGTTTTTTTCTTGACAGTTTCTTTATTGCTAATGCTTAGGGAGAAAACACAGCAAAATGAAAAGCAGAAGTAAACATATAGCACTTTAAATCTGAATGCAAAGTTCCGTTTGAAAGTGCACTGTGAGATGTGCTTTGTTTGCAATACATAATAGGCAATTAGCTATAAAGTCTGGAGTAGTCACACTTCTGCATTATATGTATAGATGAAAAACTTTGATTACAAATGACTTTATATACCACTGGAATACATTAATTTATAGTTGCAAAAAATAAGATAAAATATTAGTATGAAAAAAGGTAAAACAACCTCACTGTCAATGCTCTTATATTCTGAGAGAACATAGAGCACAGCCTGTGCTCCATCTGCAGCAGGTGCATGAAGACGGCCCAAGGTTTATTAAAACCTGCATAAAAGAAGAACCCTCAACTTCAGCCTAAACCCGAAGGTCACTTTTAATACAATATCAAAAACCAATTTCCACTTGTTTGTCATGTCCATTTATCAAATCCCTTTAATACAATTACATTCGGTAGCCTTGTTGGTCTGGAGTCTGGTAGGGTGGCCTCCTCTGTGGATGAGTGTGTGGGGGAGTTGGAATAGCAAAAGTGTCCCAGGGTCAGTGAAGGCGTCATAGGGCAATGCTCAGAGCCTCCATGTGGACCGTATTACCTTCACCACAAGAGACCTACTGCGGAGGTATATGAGTCAGACTGACAAAGTGGGGAGTACAACAACAACCAGATAATAGATGGAGGTTAGGACAAGGGCCAGTCTCTATTAGAAAGACAAAAGTATAGCTATTGTTGTATCTAAAACAACAAAGAAAGTTATAATTTTCTGCAACTTATTGACTCAAATTTGGCCTTTGAAATATGTTTTTTGTCTTGTTCAGATTGAGCTAAATATGAGCTGGTTCCAGAGGTGCTTTTTATTTGTCTGTGTTGTTTTAAATTTAGGCAAATAGTGGAATAAATGTGTCTAGCCCATCCACTGACAAATACCATAAGATTATACAACAGAAAACCTCTCAAAATGCATAGTCCACCACATGATGCAAGAGCCCAGTCATCTGAAATCACCATGAGCTTCACAGATCCTTACATTTACATAAGCCTCTGGTACATTTGTTTGAACATCAGATCTATAGGCAACAAGGCAATTTATTTCAAAAGTATCTTTTTTTTCTAAAGGCATGTTACACCTAAAAAAATCTCTATATATTTTTTTTAATAATGTATAAACTCTTCTGTTTGTACTCCAAGATAATTATGACTTTAATTATCTTATGGTTTCAATTAAAATACTGAAACAGATGTACACACTGAAGAATGTAACAATAGGCATGTCACAGTGCATTATGTTATATATCAGGAAAGGACTAGCAATCATGGATACTTTTTGCCTTTCTTCTCTGCAAAATAACCCAAAGAGGAATGAAAAGTACCAATATTTTCGTAATAGACATGCCTGTAAGATGAAAGCTGGTTCTGATAGCTGCGGTCCTTACCTGACGGGGTTACTGGTGAGAGACACACGCAGAGAGTCCAAACAAGCAAACAGGCGCTCATCCATCACCCCTGATTTCAGTTCTGCCACAAACTCTTGAGGAGATATCTGATGGTTGCTTCTCAGACTGCCCTGCACCGAAATACAGCGAGGAAAATTCAGTTAGAGAAGCAGGGGGAAGCAATGCAAAGTGTGTGCACAGAAAATTCATAATTGTAGATAGTGGCAAAACAGTATTATGAAACTTTGATATTGGTTTAATTGTAAAATCCAAATGTAAAAGGTTAAAAATAAGAAAGAAAAAAAAATAAAGACATGAAACATGACCAATAACAGCTACCTGCAGGAACCAATATTTAGCTTCAGAAAATTATTTGTTACATGTTTATGTAAACTTTCAGACATATTTTTAGTTTGTCTACTTCAATTTTTAGTTATCAGGCTGTTCAAAAAGAGGAATCTGATGCACTAAGAAAAATCTGGAAATGACACATGACACAGAGACTGGGACACATCAGAAAACATATATGTACCAAATACCATAAGATTTCTGTAATATAAATATAGCCGACGCCATGCCAAGTATTAAATCTGATCATGGTGTCATTTGAGTGTTCAAATGCTTTCTGCATTTATATGCAATTCCTGTGATGTAAACTCCAGGACAAATGCATAAGGTTAAAAAATGTTGCGTGGTCATTATGATCATATTAAAATAAAAGCACTGTTAACGAAAATTGGCTGATGCAACAGTGAAAGCAATCAGCCATAAATGCACTATAAAGAGGTGAGCCAGCAACAGAGGATCAGTTCTGCAGTTTTCTTACAATGAAAATAAAACTAATGCAATATTGTATACTGATCTATGGTTGAGATAGTTTATTGCTCTACATCAAGGAAAAATTCTAAATGTACTGTATACAACTGTATTGCAACATCCTGTTTAATATTCATTAAAAACAGGCTCATATTGGAATATTTATATCACATGGTTTGTCTAATTACTTATTTAAACAGAATCTGTACAAGTTGGGAAAGCAAAGACTTAAGCCTTCAGGATTATGACATGTTTGTGGTCGCTTCATTTTTGGACCTTGGAAAGACACCAAGGGGCTTATTTAAAGCCAGGGGTTACAGATAAACCCACCCAAGCTTATTCTGTGTTTTCTTTAATTTGACACAAATTCAAGTCTCTTAATTAGTTCCCAAAACTCTGAATATTTATACCAAATATGACACATTTCCCAAACAACATTCTCCAAAGACATCCCATCTCACTTCTTGATAGATCAGGATTCATAGAAAAAACATCATATAATTTAAAAAGGATTTTTTTTTCCCCCCCAATACATTAGCAATAAGAGACACACATCAATATTTATTTCAATAAAATACTTACACCACATGTGTTTTAAAACGGCAGTAGCCTGTAGTCTGTTTTTAAAAAGATATTATATTCACAGTTGAACCTAAACCAGCACCTAAACCTGCAGATAGAGTAAACACATTTACTCAGTATATGGAAAAGTCTCATGTGAAACTCCGAACCTTCAGGATTCTCTCACTGAGCTGCAGAGGCTGCACCAGCACTCTTAAGTCAATCTGCTATCTGACTAGATACTTTTTATAAGTTTTGAGCAAAGCAAAACACTACCAACCAAATTAAAAAATAAATAAATGAGAAATCATGTTTTTGTAATTCAGTTTTGTTGCGCAAAATGTAATTATTTTTATTTCTCATTATATGTTTTACGTTTAAATGTCATCTCAGTGTACCCTAGAGCTGCTGTGACCCAGACATGTCGTCAGATAAAACGAAAATTAAAGGTAAAGAATTTATGCTTCATTGGGGAAGGCCAAAGAAAGCAGGTTAAGTATAATGAATTAAATCTATGCCATAGACAATGCACTCAGCTGTAGTACACCCATATACAATACATAGGACATTTGATACCACCACTGAGTGTCTGTGGTGCTTGAGGGTGGCATACAGAGCTCCGTATGAAAGCCAGCTGCACTAATGCCAAGGCGTCACATATCATTGGGTATGTTTTTGATTCATCAAAGGCCTCAGAAATCAGCCTGTATCATTTCTGGCAGGAATAAATAATCCCCAACCCTTGCAAGCTGCCAAAACAATGGAAGTGTGCCCAGTCTGTCACTCCCCTGACACGTCAAGACCCAAACTGTAGTCATTTCAATATTCGCTCTCAGGTGAATATGCTCTAGCCTCTGTTTGGGAGGGGAAATCTGTCAAAACTTCACTTGTTAAGTCACTTTTTATTTTTGTTATGCCAATTTTAGGTTCGATAAAATAATAAACAACATATTTTATGAAAGGAAGAAGATGAAAGCAAACTTAATATTTATAATGATAAGAGAGGCTTGCTGTGCATCTTCGAAGTGCAAAACGTAACAATATTAACAATGTTTTCCATTTTAGTTGTTCATAATTGCCATTGTATGAGGCTAATCGATAGTATTCTGTTTAAACCCACACACAGAATGCTACAGTATTTATTTGCATTGGTCTACAGATGCCTGCTCAGTCTGGAGTGTGTCCTTTGCGCGCAGACAATAAAGACGAGCTTGTACTACATGTGGTGAGCAGCAAGGGGCAGAGCAGACGAATCAGTAATAGCATTACTGAGAGGTAAAAGGGTGATTTTGTGTCAACTACACAACACAGGTCAGCGGTTTTCAGCTCCAGGAGAACAAAAATCAATGCTCTTCAGTTTGGCCAAGATTTAAGTGAAACAAAATGGAGAAAGAGAGACAGTGCAGCAGGTTAGCCACTGTGTACAATGACATAATAAAAATATAGTACGATAAACAAGTTTTTCTTTGCTCATATTAAGAGAAAATTAAGCTTTCCCACAGGTACTCTGGTATGATGAGTCTTGTTAGTAGCAAAAGTCATACTGAAGTTAAGCTGACGATACTCACAATCCAAAATCATAGAAAAATAACAACAACAAGCAAATTAAATTTTGTGTATTGATACAACTTACCGTTTTTGCTGCAGTAGACATGTATTGAATGACCATTTCCCTTTTTGTGTTGAGGTCTTTCTCTCTCAGTGGAGCCTTCTTATCTTCATTCAAGTTCATGTCCTCCTGAAAAGACAAAAAAACATATTATTTAAGATGCTGGGCATCCATGTTAATTGTTATACAGCCAGTTCACTCATGATCCAGTGATCGAAAAGTCTAAAAGCTAGAAGTACTTGAAAAGTTCTAAAAAGGTACCTACCATTAGGCCTAGAGGCATTAAATGAATAATTTGGAGGTTGGGCTTTAGTGAGATAAAATAGCCGCTTCAGTGATGCAAAATATCAATATATTACTAAAAATAAATCTTTGATAAAGGTTTTATTAACAATAGATCTTACATTTAAGAGGCCCGGGCTGTGCAGGGAGGAGAAGCAGACTTGGATGTGATTACATTTGAGACAACAGTGTTCCTAATCACATTTGTAATATAAAACATGGTGTACGGCCATAACTCATTCTGTATATTTCTGGCTGAACGTCTTTGGTGAATAAACTAAACCATGATGTAACTCCACACTGTACTGAGGTGTAGTACAGCTGAGGTCACAAAGAAAAAGGAGGCTGATGCAAACGGACAGTAGCGTCTTGCGTTTGTCTTTCAAATCCTCAACTCCGGGGCTGAATATAAGCAAACCAAGCAAAGCTCCCTCTCGCTGGTTAAGCTTTTCACAGCCAGAGCCTTTCTCAGTGGAGCCAGAGACAAGATGCGATACTTCCCACTGTTAAAATGACTTTGAACACTGAAAATATTCACACCAGATTATCAGTCAGGCATTCAAAGTCTGCTGAAGAGATGGCGTCTATGCTCTATCATCTAAAATGCACAGGAATATAACCCCAAACCTGTGAGATGCCCTTAAAAATTGAAAGAAACAGCAGGGGTAAGTGAAAAGAGAAATTCAGCAAACCAAAAAGTATGGTATTTGCAAAGGATAAAAGTTAAGTTATTCTTTCAGGTGTTGGGCAAATATGTCAAGCTATTGCAATTCTAATACTAAATAAACATACCATCATTTTTTCAAATAAAGCCAGGATCTCCTTTTCAGACGTGATTTTAGAAGAAAGCTCCTCAAATCTATTCAAAGAAGACGATGAAGAGATGGACCAGTCACTCGAGCTGTGTTTGACATTGGACAGAGGGGGGCGCTCTTTCTTGCTGCCTGGGATCCGGATGCTGGCGAATCGGTCCAACTGTAAAAAGAATAAAACAGTATAACAATACACAAAGAGAGCAGTATGGTGAACTTAGAAGTAATTGTATGATATAGGAAAACATGTCTTGAAATTAGGCTAGAAGAACCTAAAACAGAAGAGGTTAATCTAGTATCTTGGAAAATATTATGGGGTGTTTTGGGTACATAACATGCATTTCACACCAGTTTGACAATGAAAATAATAAAGAAGCAGGCAGCCTATGTTAAGAATGAAGACTTTTTGTTAGTCAGTGACAAAACATAAAACATCTTACCACATCATCTGCCATCATCTTTTTAAATGGCAAATGCTACAAGTAAAAACACAAAAATGTAAGTCAGTGTATGTAGGCTAGAGAAGGGCTAAAACATGTTAAATTCATATGTCCACAGTATTTCACAATATCTACTATATCAACTTGTTGTTCATTATATAGGACAATAGTTAGTCATGGGATCTTTTTTGCTCTATTGGGGATATTTGTGTTGTTTTGACAGAGATTTGAGCTGAAAAATGTTGAATAAATAACTATCTAGGATTCATTATACACTATATTACCAAAAGTATTCGCTCACCCATTCAAATGATCAGAATCAGGTGTCCTAATCACTTGGCCTGGCCACAGGTGTATAAATATAAAAGAATGGTCAAAAATGCCTATAAACACTCTCCTCAACCTTGTGGACAGTCTTCCCAGAAGAGTTGAAGCTGTAATAGCTGCAAAAGGTGGACCCACATCATACTGAACTCTATGGGTTAGGAATGGGACGGCACTTCAGTTCATAGTATGAGTAAAGGCAGGTGAGCCAATACTTTTGGTAATATAGTGTATGTAATAAGTGGCAAAGTGTAATTCTGCTACTTATTAATTGCAGATCATGTGATTAATGATACTGTACATTCATTTATTTTTTCCCTTTAAGGTTATTGTGACAGTGGATACATTCTTTTCAATTAAAAAAGATCATTTATCTTCTATATGTACTTAAGCAATATATCGCACTGCAAGAGTTGAGCTGTTATTTATCATATTGGTTAACACAATTAGGTTGGTTGTAGCATCTATTAATAAACCAGTAAAAATGACAGGGTAACATTATTTTAAAAAGGTGTGCAGGATTTCTGATTGGTGATACAGTGAAGGTGTCTCCATGAAGATGCCTTTAACTGAATTTCTATTAATCATGCATCCTTAGAGTGAAAGGGGTCAGCTCTCTACAGATCTGATCAGTAACTTGGCCAACTTGTCTAATAGAAATTAGTAATAACATTTCCATATCAACAAGCCATGTGCTGTACTGCAAGTCTGAACCTAATAGTAAACTGGCATTTAGGACGCGCTCTCCCTTTTTATACGAATTGTTACAGCGCGTTGTAATTACTTTGAAGATGAAGAAACACACTGGCAAATTAATCCCAATTTCAAGTGAAAGATCTTGATAAACAAACCTAGACATTAAATTTGGCAGTAAAGAAAATGAACTTGGATGCACGATTATGGACACCACTTCTATCCTTTCAATTAAAGTACAATTTATTTCTAACAAGAGCTCCCGAATGCTGCCAGCAAATTAGAAAGAATTAGAAAGGAGGAACTACTAGCTGCAAAAGATGTGACTGGCATTTGGCAAGTTGTTATCAGCGTGCCTTGTAGAAATATCTTCGGCCAAACAACTTGTGTTCAGTGCTACGGCTTTTCTTCCAGCAGGTTTTTTTTTTGGTTTGTATTTGCCAGTGCCCACTTGGGAAGTTGCCATCTGTACTTCCCTATTAGTCAAAATGAAAAATGGATTAGATGCAATTGGTATTCCACAAAAAAGCTTGAAAAACATCCCAAACTTTGAAAGTGATACACATATAAAAGAAAGGTTAATATCTTAGGAGTGACAGCAGGTCAGACAGAAACCAATTAGCAATTCAGGTTGGTGTTTAATTAATATTTTGTAGGGTTAAATATGTCAACCTGTCAGAAAGGTTACCCCGCTAATTACTGTGGTAGAATTAACGGGTGTTCAGACTGCCTGCATTAATGTTCCCTTTAAACTTGGATCCTGCGTCTTGTTTGCTTGTTCAAACTCCTTAAATACCATCAACATAAGACTTCCAGAGCGCCCACCTGAACTCACCCTCTTGCCCCCAGAAAACAATAGAAGCAATTACAAAGGTGTCAAAGCGAGCCAAGCTGTCAGCATAAGGGCCAGTAAGGGCTGCTACTATGAATTTGTTTTTTGTTTTGTTTGTTTTTTCAGGGTTTTCAGCAGCAAGCCAGTGAATGTGTGAAAAGATGATAACAAGGACAAGCATCACAAAATAAAGAGGATGTACAAACGCCTATTCCCTGGTCAGTTTGAAGCATGGTAGACTGGGAAAGATTTTAGATATTTATATTACGCTTTTTCAGCCGTATACCATAATATGCCTTTTTTTTTTCTTTTTAGAGGATTTTCTCTTCAGGGGGAAATCACCTGGTCATTTAGGAGCAGTACAGTAAATGAAGAAATCAGATGCCTGTCCAACCCGAAGAAAATTCCAGTAGAAAATAGGAACGCAATAATACTTGATGTAAGAGTGAATGGTTCAATATGCCCTAACAAAGACACAACCTGTGTAGAAACACACTGGCTCATCCCATGTAAGCAAGAAAGAACTTTTACCTTCCATAACTTCCATAAAAGTATTTTGACTGCCTTTTGAACTCTGTCACAGTACGTTTTTGCATTTTTAAAGCATGGTAAATTTCACTGTTTGCTAGTTCAATAGGAATCATAGGATAAAATACATGAGTGACTCAACAATACGCATGTCACTCCTCCAGCATGACATGTAAGATTTGCACAAAAACAACTCCACAAAGGCTAAACACTATATTTGAACAAAGAAGAGATAGTTTAGTTGATAAAAAAGATGATCTTTTTATGTTAGTGATAATTATCTCAAAAGGCACATGTTATAATGTTGTTTTCACATCACAAATATACCTGTAGTTGTGTTTAATTTCATTCAGATATTTAACACATAAACCCTACCTATTTAGGCTATGTTCTTATCACAAACAGAAAACACTATGTTCTATCTTGTGTTGTCATGTGATAATACAGGAAGTGCTCCACTGTCTATTAAACTCCATACACCTTCACTAGAATCATTTGGATAATTTCAGCCCTGGATTTTCAAATCTCTACTCAGCTAAATGTTAAAAAGTAGCTGTTAACTTGAAAACTATCATGTGGTGGGTTAGAGCATTTTTAGCTTTGGAGATGTAGATAGACTAAGATTCGAACATGTGTGAATAAAACAAAGCACAATTCTAGGTATGTTTCTGAGGAGATAACATTCTAACATAGCTTAAAGCTCACAAGAGTCTAATATATGACCTTTAATGACAGAGAAAGTTTTGTTCTTCAAAGGTTTAAAATGTATTTACTTCATTGATATTATGACCCATCATGTGCCAAGATATATTTAGCCATGAGAAAACGGTGTTGTTGCATTCCTAGTAGATATGACAATAAGCAGGCTATTGTGATACTGATGCTATGGTCAGAGGACAGATATGGAGTGTATAGGACGCTGACGCTAGAGTTGCCAGAAAACACAAGACCAGGAGCAAAAACAAAGATAAGAAAGAAAAATGTAGTTGGTGTGAAAGATGATGCAGAGAATAGGGTTAAATGAGGGCAGATGATTTGTTGTGCCAATCCCCGAAAAACTGACTGTGAAAAGCAATGTTAGCATTAATATATAATAATAAACATTGCTCCTTTGAGAATAATAATTTAATTTCTAGTAATCAGATTTTATGTGAACAATGTATTGCAATCTGAACAGCTCTTGTCAAGTCCCTGCAATGCCATTTCTTATCATTAGCTAAATGCCCCTCTGATCTCTTACACTGGATGTGATAAAGCCATTGCTGCTGAAACGCAATAATTAAAAGTCCACTGCACCATTTTAGTTGGGGGAAACTAGGGACACTTGCCTTCTCTCAGATCCATTATTAATTCAGTCCCATCTCTAATTAGATACTTAAACACCAGCAATTTAACATGTGTCTTTAATATACTATGGCTCATTATATCTAGCCAACTGGCACTGAGCAAAACATTCCCAGCATCTCCAATCCTGGAATGGACAAACCAGCTGACAAACTGACAACAGCAATTTGTAAGTGCCACTGAACTCATTTTACCTTCTGTTATCACCTTGTTCATTTAATTAAACAGTGATAACATCTTTTTCAATTAACTCAGACAAGTTACCTCACACACTTAGCAGAAAAAAGAGGAATGTTTAAAAACAAAACCCAGAAACGTGTGTTAGTCAGTTAACGGGCAAAACAATGAAAATGCTGAGACAAGATCCAGACAAAAGTTGTGTTTTGAAGCTTTTGGCATATGGCAAACTACGTCATAACTATAGATTTTTCGTTTCATGCACCGTTGAAAAACTTTGTTCATACCATTATGAACAAACTCAATGTATCACAGAATCACTGTTTATCTTCACCGAATTATTTGTATTATTATAGTAATATTGTAATATAGATATTTTGTTATACCCCCAAAGACTGCTGTCCTTAGTCCTACTTGTAAATAGTTTTTGGACACCTTTTGGAGACTGCTACTTTGTGATTGAGTTGGTATTATTAATGTAATCAAAAAGTCTTTTCAGAGCTTTAAATAACCTGCTGCTTTGTCTAATAGTAAGCCTGTCTCTTACTTTCCTTTGCTCTATATATAGGAGCCAAAGGCAGCATCTCAAAAGGACATTAACACATTTCATTATGTTCATTACCATATCTAGTGTGTTTTTCTCCTTTTGATACTGCTCTGCTAGAAAGAACAGGCAGCACTGAGCAGAATGAAGAAGCTTTTGAAGGCACATCTCGCTCCGAACTACATTTAATATTGTGGTATTGCAGTGCCCCCTTTTGGAAAAGATTTGTATTGTAATGTTTAGTTATCCTTCATAGCAGAAAAATAAGCAGGAAAACGATTCAAAATGTTAAGGGTCTAGGTCCTAATTCAGTTGTTCAGTTCAGATGTATAGTCATCTTTTTAGATAAGAAGGTCCTTGTTGTTGTTAAGGGGCGGGGCACTGCTTCACCCGGTCACTCGTTGCTCCTTACAGGTTTCCCCAGCAGCACTGAAGGATGGGTCAAATGCAGAAGACACATTTCTCAAAAACATGTAACTGTAAGATATAAATATACTTAGAAATGCCATTGAAATTTCATGCTCAATTGTGCCATCAGGAACAGTGCTCCAAATGCCAAATATTTAGCTAATTCTACTATTGTGGCAGTTTATTTTTCTGAAGAGGCTCATATGTTTGTGTTTTCGCTGTTTCCCCATATAATTCTTAGATTCCATAAATAATAAAATGACTCAATTTGGAGGATACAATAATCTTATAAATGCATGGTGCAGTATAAATAATGGTGTTTATTTGTTAAAATCAAGATATTTATTACTGCCCTCAATTAAGTTTGCTTTTATTAGCAATTCAATCATTTCAAACAGTTAGTGTGTTAGTGTGTACCTTGAAAATCTAAAGGAGTCTACATCTTAAATCTGGCTGTGTATCTAAGGTACAGAGAACAGACAACTGCAACCCTTTATAAATGCAGTCTATGATTCCAACAAGGAAATCTTATTGTTGCAGTAGGTAGTATGTGGGTTAAGGGATGAACTCAGAGCTAATTGAAAGTATTCGGCTCACAAAGGCAGTCAACAGTCGAGGTCAAACATCAGAAATAGTCAACAAAATAGGCACAAAAAATGAAAGAAAAGTTGGTAAAAATGTGTGCACAAAATATCAGAATTTTTGTCATTCTTAAATAGAATGCATTCCTGTCTTTGCAGTCCTCATATGATTGCGTTTCATGCATCAAATCTTGTATATATGTTGTGGTATTTTAGGATGCCAGACTTAAAAAATGCATTTGTTTTACATGACCTCCAACCAAGCATGATTTACTGTCCACATAGATTTACATCATTTCTTTCTGCAAGAGATAAATTAAAGAAGAAATACTTACAAACTTAGGCTTGCGATCTCGTTCATCATAATAGGACGAGCTGTGGGTAGACCCGTTCTTCTTTTGAGATTTGTCTCGTCCAGCAAAGGAGTCGAACCGAGGACCATAACTATCCATGATGCTTCTAACACAGGACAGTAACAGTCATAATCTTGCTAAAATCAACAATCACAAAATGTCATCCACACATTTTACACAATCACATTAAATCCTGTCTGTAACCCATATCTGGTGTTTGTACATTTACAAGACAGACTTTTATTTTTCTCTGTAAAGTACGTTAGCTCCCCTACCTGAGCTAACTAGCCTTTGATAGCACTGGCTTTACCCGAGGCTAATCCAATTAATAGTCTTGCACAATACGCAGAAGTTTCCACTACTCCCCCAAAGCGCAACGAAATGTTTTAATCTCTTTAACAGATAATCCAAATGTTTTGCTAACTCGGATCTAAACTATTTTTATTATTTTAAAATTGTTACCGTTTTCCGGAGAGTCTGTGGAGCAGGATTTTGACAGACCCGCGCACCTCGGCTGTAGCCTCTGCGCGTTTGATTCGACCAATGGCGTTCACCGACGTAAAAACGCTTCGCTCTGATTGGACAGCGTCTTTGTTTACAGATAAAACGGGTTCCGATTGGACAAATGACCTGTCAATCACAGTCCCCGGGTAGGAAAGCAAACCAGTGGAAAATTCTTAATTGCGTGGACATTTGTACAGTTATGACAGAGTGACGAGACGGGACAGTCCCAGTTATGAGCCCTGTGCCCTCTGTCCCAGCAGTTTTATCAAAAACCAGTGATTTGTCCCAGTTTTACACAAGAAATGTTGCAAGTGTCCTTATTTTTGACCAATATGATCCCTGCCAACAGTAAAGAGAGGCATAAATTGTCATTTATTTAGGTAAAATACAGAAAAGTTCCTTAAAAATGACCAAAACACAAAGAATGTGACTACACTGACTAATATTAGTGCCAAGCGCAGAACGGTTTTCCTTTATGATGCACTCAGTTCACAATATTATGACCAATCACTCCAAACCAGGGATGTTATATTTGAAAATCTGGTCACTCTAAGCTATGAAGGGACATTTACACACATTATTTCTCTCTCCCTTTCACATTCAAACTATACTTTTTTAAAGTAACAGGACACAATATGAGCTGTCAGACATCAGTCCCACCAGTCCAATACATAGATTGTACCACCTAGAATAACATTTGTACAAGCTGTTAGATTTAATTTAAAATGACTGACAGTGACAGCAACAAAGGGAAGTTCTTAAAAGCGTAGGCAAATGACATGGCATGAAATGTATGCAGAAAGACATTAAAAGAACGACACATCATACTGAGACTGATTGAAAAACTGCAGGGGTGTCGTGTCAACAAGAATACTGACCTTCCCAGTTCATTAGTGATTCATTCAATTTACATTCAAGCCAAATATAGCATGCCTACCTCTCCTTATTTTATTTCTAAAAAGGAAAATAATCATGCCATATATAATACCATATGGGGAAAACGTATTGTTTCTCAATACAGACATACAGACATACAGACACCTTGATTACAGACATTTAGAATCAACCATAAAATCATTTTCAAACAAATATTAAAAAGTTACCAATCTTGTCACTTGTCTTCATGAAATGTAAGTGCATAAATAAATAGTACCACTATAATAAACTGCTCAAACTTTTTGTGTATGAGTTTGCTGCCATCATGTGGTAGCATTTATAACTGCATTTCCATAGGACTTTTATGCTGTGTAAAGTAAATTAAGTCAGATGCAGCATGTTAGATAACATTTATTTAATAAGCATATTTGTACCTATGTTTGTGTTTGTTTTAAGAATGAGAAACAGGTATGATTTCCCTTTCGGCACTTGTACAATGCATCAATTAACGTTGCCAGATAGGGCTGGTTCCCATTCAATTGGGCTTCTCTAGACTATGTCAGGCAGGAGGGGTGCCTTAGGCAGGCAGATTATATATGGGCTACTTTCAACAAGTTTGAGCGTTTTTGTTTCCACACCAATCAACGTAATACTCAATAACCCAATAAAGTGAACCATATGGAACCTTCACTCCTGTCCAGTCTTAAGGTGTTCAGACCGCAGCTCGAATGATTTACATGTTAAAGGCACGTTGACCCACGAATAAAGTTCTGCAGTGGGAATGAAGAGAATTGAGTGGTGCGAATTGAGTGGCCCGAATGTGTGAATCAGGAGTTTGACACCTGCAAATGCCCATAAGAGAAGAGCTCGCCAATTTCACCAAAGTTGAAAATATTGAACTTTCAGTGTTTATTTGCGTTGCATCAGCCAATCAGGTATGGCCATGTTCTGATACTGACTAAAGTCTATACAACGCTGAGACAGATGATATATGGATATACCAAACCAACATGAGCCAGGACTGAGACCGGAATAAAAAGGACCTTGTTTGGAAAAGAGTGAGCAAGATTGTTGGAGAACCAGGTAAGCTGATATAAAATGTTATATAGCATGTAGTAACTAGTAATTAGTCTCCTTCTGGCTTAGCATACAACATTTATTGTGTCTCAAATCAAGTTAATTCATTGCTATTGCTCAGGAGCTGCCCATTTTAATGTTAATAATGAATGTGCTCTAAACTGCACCCAAATGTTTGTGCAATTATTCCATTGCAGAAGTTGAATGAACCTTTCATTACACTTCATAATATTTTAATATTGTAAACTATACTGATATTTTTCTTGTTTTTTAGAGGAAGTGTGCAAGAAAAAATAGAAGGGCCTTAGGGACACCAACCTAAAAGTAGACGAGGAAAGAGACACACAAGAGGACTGGGTCAGCTGCAGGAGTCAAGAGAGTGGAAGTACTCCAGGTTCACGTCCTTCCTCCATCCTTTTATTACACCTCGCCAGACCACCAGCAATATGAGGATCAAGGGGAAATTAGAGCACTCTTTTGGGACCAGGATACTGAGGAGTCATAGATGGAAAGTATGTAAATGAAGTATTAATGTTTTAGAAACTGTCGCTTAACTATCGGGCATCTGACTGGACATTGTGTTGTTTTATACACCAAGAAGAGGAGGAAAACGTCCCCAGGAGCCTGTTTTGGAGGTGGAGCAGGGTCTACTCGACATCCTCAGGAATAGTCCACTTCCGAGGATGTTCCGCTCGGACGAGTTTTTCCTACTCAGTCTAGCTTCTGCTTTGTCTGGCATTCCCGCCTCAATCATTTCTTAAGATTCTTTGAGATAACCAAACTCATTTTTGAGCACCGCACAGTACTACTTCATGTGCAATCTTCAGAAAATTGGGGTCTGACTAATTGAATATAAGGAGGTGGATTTTTTTGCATTTTGTACATTAAAAAATGTAAAAAAAAACAAACAAACAAACAAACAAAAAAAAAAACATTATTATTATATCATCATATTTTTTACTGGTTCTGTATCAGTCATTTGTAACTGTTAATGTTTCAGCATAGTTGACAGTAGAATATAATGCTAGTATACATCAATGAATCAATGAACACATAGGATTGTGACAATAACTTAAAATGATTGATTATGGAGGTGCGCTCCGGCCTGTGCAGAAATAAATGGACGTCTGCTACGTTCAGACCTCCCCAGCAGTGGCTGCATAGATTTAAATCTTTTCAGTGTATGAGTAGGCAGGCTATGTGTTTGCCAGCTGCAGTAGCCTGAGCTATAGAATATCATCAATGAGATTCATTTTTTTGTTATGAAAACATAGTAATTGACGTTTGTACGATCCGTGTTTTGCAGCTTTCTTTCCTTTTATAGCTTGAATAACAGACTTTGATAGTTGAAGAATTAATTTGATCAAACAACGGTTTTCTCCAGTTCGGATGAAGTTTTGCAGCCTCGTCTCCGGCTGTCCACTCTCTTCTGCGCTGTTTTTAATATCCAGAAAAATTAACTCACAGGGGATCACAACAGGTCTCATATCTGTCTCACTATTTAATAGATATTTCATGCCGCTGGACTTATTTTCTAAGCCATTAGCTCTGCGACATGTAAACAAACAGCACCGTGTAATGACGTCATCAGGTCATGGCTCAGTTTGATTGTGCCAGTGTGAATTCAGGCCCTAGATTGATATGCAATCGTACTTGAGGGGATCCGCCACCTATTCCGACATCCCTTCATCACAACACACCTCTATTTAGACAATCTTGTTTTCCGACACTTTTTAGTATCACTATTATGACAAGAAATAAAGGCCTAATGCATATACAATCAAATGTAGGTAGTCAAATGTGAGTTTTCGGCTGCGAGAGTGTCATCTCATTGAGCTGGTGCTATGAAGTTGATTGGTTATTTATTTAGGCTACACGTTGTTCTCTGGAGCTCACCTACATGACGAAATGAATAAAGCACAAAGGGCCCATACAGCCTCTGTTTTAGATTTGATATTTTATACCCTTTTTTAAAACGTATGACTATTTCCCACAGCTATCAGTTAGGACATTTTCCTGCTGCGTGATATCCTATGTGACTGAAGTACAAGTACTTTGCATCAACCCAAGCACCTTTTTCATCTTTACTCATAAGTTAATCTATCAGAATAATGACAATATTAATTTACCTTATGAAAGCTGTCAGTATTTATTGTCTTTTCTATTTCTTTGCGCTACTGGGACATAAGTGGTTATTTCTGGGCTATGATAAGCTTTAAGCTTTATTACTTCTTATTGCTCATTACAAATGCAAAACTAAGTACGAAAGTGTTTCATTAGACTATTTATTTACTGCAGCTCATGATTTTTTTAAGAGTGTTGAATAGTTTTGTTAAATCTGCTCTTATGTTATTGTGGCATAAGTTAGTTTCATTATTATGTGGTAGAATAAACTGACATTCCTTCATGAGGATCTTCAGCAGTCTGCTCTCCTGGCCCTGTGTTTGAAGGCTCATCATCTACCTGGTCATCCTGACTCACCCACAGATTCTCCAGATGCTGGCAATGTTGACCCAATGTGTGGCCAGAAGAAGCATGCTCTTAATCTGTGCCTTGGCCTAAGGTGAGACGTGGGGAGTGTTTGGGAAACACATAACCGGTTTCCTTTTATGTTATATGAGGGGTAGATACTGTAGAATGGGTTTGCATTATTGAGCATTTCAAACAGGATTACCCCCATGCTCCAGACACCAGCCACTACGGGGTTGTATGATAAATGGTTTAAAACCTAAGAGCCATGTAGTTTTTGCTGCCCCAGTAGGATCTGCTTAAACCCATTTGTCCATCGGTGTAGGTTGCACACTTTAAGGTCTCTGTGCGTAATAGCGACCCAGAGCCAGTCGTGCCCCACTGCCTTGGAGTAAGTGCACTCGGCGGGGACTGGCAACCCCGGGGAGAGGTCCCTTGAAGGGAGCGGCTGTCCCTTACCTGGCGAGTTGTATACCCCAGGCACTTTCCATAGAAAGTAAAGAAAGGGATTTTTTAAAAATACGAGTAACAAGCAAACAGTACTTTTTTAAAGTAACTTCCCCAACACTGCTCAGGAAAGCCATACATACAAACATTGTTATCCTACAGTTTTCTAGCAACCTGTTAAGCTGTCTGATTGGCACGAGGGAAGGCATGGGCTCGCTTTGTAAAATGGTCACGAGGTCTACAGACCTCTGCTTGCTGTCTTCTGCAGATCAAAAATGTATACAAAGTTTTTTTCAAACACACACCTGTGTCTGTTTTTCCATGTCAGGCCAGTAAAACGTTGCCTTGCCAGCATAGACTGTAAAGGAAGTGGACTAAGCGAGTGTGATGACACCATGGATCTATTAAAATAACTGGATAGGGTATTGCTAGATTGTAGCTGACTGCAGTTGATGTAGTGGCCACTCACTGGTACCTCACCGAGAAAAATCCCATGGGCTGAGTAAGGATTGTTCTCATAGAGCGCAATGCTCGTGTTCGGCTGACAGGACACCTACAATTTTCAAACATGTTGAATTTTGTGGCAATTTTTCGGCTGACGACACCTACAATTTTCAAACATGTTGAATTTTGTGGCAATTTTTACCTATTTTTAGATCATACACTTTTTGTCAGCTCAAAAAAAATCCTTCACTTGTCTTAAAAACACTTTTTAATCGTTAGCTCCTGCTATGGTCTAGCTCCTCTCGCTCTGATTGGTCAAAGCGATCACGTGCTTGGCGAGCCCGCGCTCCGTGCGTGCTTTTGCGTGCGTGAGTCTGAGCATCAGGGGATCTGAAGCACTCATTGTTCCAATCTGCAGGGGTAAGTTTACGGAAAGTGCCCTGTGATTTTTTTGTTTGCCGACTTGCCTTTTCTCTTCTGACCAGTAGTTAGTGTGAAGAAAGGCTTGGTAATCGAGGAGCAGTTGGGGATGAAGTGTTGATAAAAAAAAACACCATGCCAAGGAACGATTTGATGAGCCAGACTGAAAGTGTTCTACCATCCTTTTCCATGAGCTCACTGACGTACATTTTAGTAATTACTTCAACTTTTGAGGGGTCCACATATACACATTTACAATCAATAGCGTAGCCAAGGAAACCTATTTTTCTCTCAGAGAGTGGCACTTTTAGGGGCAAATTTAAGATTGCGAGCCCTGTGGAATGTGATTATATTCATGCAGCCCCAGAGGAGTGGTGAAAGCAGTGTATTTCTTGTCCTCTTTGTGGGTGAGCATCTGTGAGACGGTCAAGATGTGTGTTGCCTTGAACCTCCCCACAGTCCAATGAATGTCTTGAGAATACATCATGATACTCAATTAGCAGCTGACCGAGTTTTAACTTGCAAGCATTGGTGACTTGGCATGAATCAATATCAGAATCTCCAAGATCTAGATCGGACAGGCATTTGGCCATGGTAGTCATGTCACATGAGGAATGGAAGGCGTCACTTTCCTTTTCAGAGTCACTTTGTTGGTCATTTGCAGCTACATGCAAGCCCTGAAAAACATCAAAATCCTCAATCAGTAAACAAGAGGAAATATCAGGCATTACACTGTTTCTTTTAAGTTTGATCATTTCTAAGTCATAGAAACCCTCAGGTCTTGTTTGTAAACTACCACAGCCAATTAGCACAACATTCTCAGTGGGTGTTTGCTTTTCAGGGAACATGTCAGCAGCTCTGAGCTTTTCAACCGAACCTCCACTCATTGTTAAACGCCATTGAGCCAATAATGAGCTAATAAGTGGTCCAACAGGCCACTAAAAGTCTAGTCATACTTCATAAGAACATAAGAACAAAGTTTGTTTGGGCTCTGACATTTCATACTTCAAAGTGTTCTGCTGTCGAACTGCCCCGCCCCCTTGTTTGCAATGCAGATTGTCAGCAATACACAACAACTGTAAAGTTTAACATGAACCATCCATATATGCACAGAACAGACTCAACATCAGCAGCACATCCTCTGTTGCAGAAAGAACACCTATAATCGACTGTCCTTTGGTCCAACAGAAGTTGACTGCATCAGTGCACAAGGAGCTGGCAGTTTTTTTAGTTTATGAAAATTCGCCATGTGGTTTCGTTTCTGTAAAATTTGGCTCTGGGGCCGTGGATTGCTTACTCCTGGTATACACGAATGGTGTTGTGGTGGTGAATTACTTTGCAGTGCATAGACCTTGATGCAAATCCATAAATCAAAAACAATGGCGACAATGCAAAGTGTGCATTACGTCAACGCTGAACTATAATTCAGTCTTTACAGGTGGGCAGAGTAGAATGCTCAGTAGTGCCACATACTCTACTTGCTCTCTTAGGAAGTTGGGGCAGAGCAGAGCGAGTGTTCGGGTTGGCTGGGGCTTATTTTTGCTGTGTAATTAATCTGTCTAACACACTCACCAGACTTCTCATGCAGTCTGCACTGCACTGATCCCATCGACCATTGGCTCACTGTGGGTCTGGGCTTTGTAAACAGTAGAGCCAGGCTTTTGCGGTCTCACTGTGTTCTTACCATGGCCATAGTTTTTACAAAACCACACCCGTCTGCAGAAAACAATAATCCATGAAAGATTTCAGGTTTGTGGACCATTCTGTGCAGAGCATCTGACATTCGTTGGCTCCAGATGAATTGCTCTAACAGAGGTGATGTCCTTGTCTGAGAAAGGAGCGGTTAGCATTAGTGGCTGTCCTTGATGGCCACGTTGCTGTGGCATCATGCCCATTTGGTAGTATTTGTGTGGTCTCATATACCAACAGATCCAACCTTGAGTGACTAAGGTATGGTCACAAGTACTGACTTCATGGGATGGATCATTGATACCACAACCCTGTCTCAGCACTTGCCTCATCCACTGACTTGTTCAGTCTTATCCAGTACTCCATTGCATCCTCGCCTGGCACTGGCAGGATATTGTAAAAGTCCACAAGTGACATGCTTAAGTAGGTCATTTCACTGTAGTGTTGTTTTAGAATGTCAAAAATCACTTGGGGATTGGCAACATTGTTAATAGACTTGTCATTACACAATTTGATATGGACTATATCATCAGCCTTGCCCATAAGTTATGCCAGAATTTCCTAAGAGTGTTCATTTAGTGGAACTTTTTTTTTTTTTTCAAATAGAGAGTCACAAGATTGTCCCCATATTAGGCTATATTTTGATCTATGTTATAATATTATTCCTCATCGTAAACATATCTGGAGTTGTGCTTTGTTTCTTGCATACATGTTTAACAGCTGGTCTTCATGGGACCTCTCGTGACCTTTCCAGTGTGGAGGTTGCACAGCGGTCGGAGGTGTGGGGTTGGAGACGGGATCTTGGCCTGGTTTGGGAAATCTGTGTCTCTATGGAAAGGAGTGGTCTGTCTTTCCTCTGCTGCCGGTGGTTGTTGTGGGAGGAGAATTTGCTCTGAGATGGGCTTTTGGAATAGGGCTCAGAGTTGGAAAAGTTTGATTTGCCATCAAATTGTTGCTGTGGTGCATGGCTCTTTGGCTCTGTAATAAAATTAATAAATTAAAAAAAACAAACAAAAAAAACTCAAACTTATTGATTTATTATTTATTATTAGCTCATACTGTGGTCAATAGTTCTAGTGTTTCCCATTACAGTTAATCATTTATTACATTGATATGACTTTTGAACTTCTCTTTTTGTATTCTAGCCAGATAAATCATACATTCAGTTTCCACTCCCTACAACAGTACCACAACTCACCCTTATGTCATAGATAAAACTCCCTACAAATGTACAATAATTCACCCTTATGTAACAGATAACCCTTTGTCCTGTCAGTCAACATATCATTTTGTCCTGTTTTCTTTATAACTTCTTATACAGCTGATATATTTTTATTACTATGTTTTTTTACTTGTATACATACATGTATATAATTATGCCTTACCAGTCTCTTGCTATCTGTATTCTACCTTTTTAGAATGTATTATTACCTTTACCATTATTTTTTCTAATGATAATTTATTGTGATGTGTGATGTGTATTGTGATGTGTGTGTCCAAGTAATTACCCTTGTGGACCAATTAAGTCTAAGTTTGTTATATTCGACTTATTTAGGCTTAGACTTTATTCATCTACAGGGGGACAAAGTAGCTCACATATCATGGTATCCAATACAATAAAAGAGCAAGAATGTAAACTGCAGTATTAAATTAAAAATAAGTAGCAATGTTAGTAATATATTGTTTTTACTATAAATATTCTGTTATATGTATTGTTTGGAGATCAGGTCTGCAAATAAAATGGCATTCTGAACCAAATGGAGTCTCTATTAAATAACCATAAATTATAAAAAATATGGATATGAAGGACTAAAACTAGTTTTTGTATATAGAAGTGCATAAATCAATAGTAATAGTACCAATATAATAAACTACTCAAACATTTTACATATGTATTTGCCGCCATCGTGTGGTGGTATTTATAAATGCAGTTCCATAAGTCTTTTATGTTGTGTAAAATAAATGCAGCTCGTAATCACAAGTGGCATGTTAGAAAAAAAAATGCATCTAATAAGTATATGTGTAGTTATGTAATTTTAGCAATGAAAAGTATATATATATGTTTGCGTCGTATAAAGCCTTTTTTCCCTTTCGGCACTCGTACAATGCGTCTTGGCCAATGACGTAGTTGACGTTGGGACGGTCCATGTTTAGCAGCATTATTTTCTTTTATAGGTCGAATAACATGGTTTTCAGGATTAGATAGTCGCATCAGTTGTGCTATTACTGAAGTATTCGTTTTATTAATCTCCGGTTTTCTCCGTTCCGGACGAAGATGACGGAATTATCAGATTTACTGAAAAACGAGGGCTGGTAGGTGCCAGTGTAGCTAGTATAATCCTAGCATGCTAACTCACCAGGGTGCTATGATGCCTGTTTGATTGATAGAGGACAGCAACGTGTTTTCACATTATAGTTTTTATAGGCTACAAATACATAAAGGCCGCCTTATCTTAGTGTGTTGGTGAATGAAGGGGAAACTGCGCTCAAACAAATATGACAATAACAAATTAATCACAGCTTTAGCTAATTTATCCAGCGAATGATGCAGTTAGCTTTCGTTTATCTGTAAAGCCACATAACCCGAAATATCCCTGTAGGCATGATATTGAGGGACGTTTGATTTGTGCTCAAGTTAATTTTTTTAAAGACACTTAATTTATCCTTCCCGTCCTTTCGATACAAGGTTGCTCCAAATGACATAGTAGTTTAGTGTTTTAAAACAAATATGCCTTGTTTTGGTGAACATGTGATGAACTGTACTCATACATGATCGGTTATGTTTTAATGGTATATATTTCGATGTAAATTATTAAACACAAAATGAAGAGCTGGCACCTGTTTTGCTTATCTTTATGGTCTTGCTTTCTGTGGTTTGCATTACATTTTTGCTTTTGCCCTGCAGGTACCTCAGTGACGAAGGCATATCAGAGCTCAAAGGTGCTGCAGAAAAAGTAACAGCTGGTGACATTATACGTATTGCATTGGATGTAAGTTTGTTCTTTCATTCGATTCTTTCTATATATCGCTTATTATCGCTTAGTGCTGTCATCTTCAAGTCTGTTGTGTTGGTTACCCCTTGTTAGCAGGGATGTGAACAGTCCTTAATTTGGAAGGTTATCCCAGCGTGTGTAACTGGACAATTACACAGTTAAAAGTACAAACAGTAAAAGCCCCCCACCCTCCCCATATTTGTTTAATTTTTTTCAAAGAGCACAAGAGACACGAAAAGCCTCCTTTTGACTTGAATGTCATTGGTAAATTTTAAAACTTGACTGCTCTTTATTTGGTGTATCTAGCAGTGCAACTAGTGTTACTTGTAAGCACCTTTAGCCTTGCAAGCTAGGGCAGGGCAGATTAATCAAACATGCATGAATCAATGGGAATAAAATTTTTAATGAAATAAGGATGACATTTTAACTTGGATAACACCTCAAATTAAGTACATTTTACTTTGATTCTGCAGATGTCAGTGCTGTTTTTAAATTTTCTGGCTTATTTTCCCCTTTTTCTATCTTTATTCATAAGTTAATCTGTTATGACAATTGCAGTGTCAAGTTATCATATGAAAGCTGTTAATATTAATTGTCTTTACTTTTTCTTTGCACTACTGGGACATTAGTGGTTATTTCTGGGCTATGATAAGCTTTAAGCCATGAAAGGTTAAATTTGTTACTTTTTATGACCCGTTACAGATGCATACTAAGTACTGAAATTTTTCATTTTATTTACTATAGCTCATGATTTTTTAACAGTGTTGAATAGTTTTTGTGGTTTAAATCTACTCTTATGTTATTGTGGCATAAATTAGTTTCATTATTATTGTTTATTGTCTATATTTACTTTATCAGCATATCATATGTCAAAGTTCTACTGCTACTCAGAAGCCGCTATGTTTGTTTTGACACGAACAGGCACTTTGATTGTTAGTCATGTCCATTGGAACTCCAGGTTAGAAGACCAGGTTCCAGGCTGTGTATTTTTGCAGTTGTAGGAAAGCATGCATTCCTGTCTGGTCTTCACCGTAGTGAGGCAAATAAGGACCTTTTCATGATCCTGAGCCATGATCTTGGTGAGGCAGAAAGTCATGTAGTTAAATCTTATTCTTGTGACTAAAGTAAGGCTGCAGCTGATGACTGTTTTAGTAGTTGACTAGTCGGGTTAACTTTTCATTAGTTGACTAGTCAAGCAAGTGTCTTGTACAATTGACTGAATTGAAATGACTTGAGATCTCTAAATAAAAAATACATATGAATAATTACTGATGATGATAATGCCACTTTTTTTTTTTTTAAATAAAAAAAGGTCTTTGTTTTAAGTCTTTAGAGTCCATAGAACAATTAAAATGATCAAAATACATCTACAACTTTTAACAGTTGACTGGTCACGATTACTCGATTTAATTCTTGCAATCTTAGAGTAAAGATTGCCAACCTGCCATTAATTTGAATGATTTTAGTGAATGAAGGGGACATTCTGACTCATGTTACAGATTTGTTGCTGACACGTTTTTTTCATGCACCAAGAGTACCTAATTAGTTCAGCTGTTGGTGTTGCTCAGTTAAAAATGGTAATACTACAAATACACCCACATCTGCATCTCACTGACATTTCATGTTTGAATATCGCTTTGTTGTTACAAATTTATTATGACATTTACAATTGTATGCCTGACTATGTTTGACATTTGTGAATTATTGCTTTCTCACAGAATCAACAACCTGTCAATTATTATTGATGCATGGTTTGCTAAACAGAATTGACATTTGAAACTGGGTTTGCTTTAGTCACTTGATACTCGGATTGGACACAAGATCAGGTGGAACATATTGGAACAGCAGTCTTCACAGGGGCTTAACAAACTGAATGTCACTGTGTGGTGCTGTGTGCTCATATTTCCTCTACTTTTCTTACTGGCAGCAACTTTCAGCTTTGTTTGGCTTCTTTTTTGTCTTATGGCTTAAAAAGATTTTTCTACTATTTGCCACTGAATAGTTCTATTATACAGAAACAAAGACAGCATTTAAAACATTGTTAGTCACAAGTCAGCACAATATGTAATGTTTGTTTATAAGCCCATGAAAGGGCTGTTCATATCTGTATGCGAGACACAATAATAAAATTTATCCAGTTCAGTTGTACTAAAATGTTACAACAACATACATTTTCTTCATTCTGTTTCCCACAATAATGTAGTGTTTCATATTGTTTAAAAGCAGCAAAATTGTTGTGTTGTGTTTTGTATGATAATTTGTTTGATCAAGCTTTTTCATTTCTTGTTTTAGAGTGATCTCAGGCCTATTGGGAAGAAATTTCTACCAACAGACATCAACAGTGGAAAAGTTGAAAAAGTGAGTGTCTGTCTTGCAGTATCTTACTCCAGGAGATCATGGCAATGCACAACCATGGATGTTCCCATCAATGCCACTAGATGGCCCTGATACTCTGGCAAACAGCTGAATCTCCTTGAGAATGCATTACTTCTACAAAAAACAGATGTCTGAGTTTCAATTAATAAATACAAACTATAGCATACATTAACATACTATATGCCAATTTCTATTGCAATTTAGTATTCATATTAAGCTATATTTATGGACTGTGATCTCTTAACCTGACCTTTATTATCATTCCAGTCTTTAAATTTCGGATTTCTGTTATTACCATTTGCAGCTGGAGGGACCATGTGTTCTCCAGGTACAGAAGGTGAGGAATATATCTGCTCCTAAAGACCACGAGGAGTCCCAGGGCGCACCTCGAATGCTGCGCCTCCAGATGACAGATGGCCATACCACCTGTGTAGGGCTGGAGTTTCAACACCTGTCTAAGATAAGGTAACCAAGACCCTCTCCTACCTGTTCATTTACACTTTTTTATTATTATTATTTTATTTTATTTTTTGCGTGATCTGTTAATTATTTATAAAGATTTAGCATTTACCGGGTGGCATTTTCAAAATAAAACATTATAATATTTACATAATTGAAGGTCAAACGTTTTGTAGTGTCTCAAGTAGTGAGTATGTGAGACACTATAATATGTCTCCTTCACCTTGTTGTCATCTTTCTAACCCGGCCACATGCCTCAGTTTTCCATTTATCTGCACTTTCCACATTGTGGCAGCTGATCTAACAATTTGCAGCGTTAATTGCATCTCCTTCGCAGTGCTGGTGGCCTTGGTGACTGCTGCCATGGCGACTGTACAGGTGGAATGGCCGAAAGTGGGCCTGGACTTCCTGATGGGAGCAGAGGAGAGAGCAGAACAAATGCCCTCTTTATGAGCAGTGCGCTCTTTGCCAGCAGCAGTGCTTAGTGTTTCTAAACCGTCTGCTGAATCAGAGTGCGTGTGGCCACAAGTGAGAGGCAGAGAAGGATGAAATAGATTAGGAAAGCTGTTGGGGATTGCTACAGCGTGTGAGACAGCGATAGGGACTGATGACAAGTCGGTATTAAGCTGTAACAATAGTATCATTGTTAGATGTGTGTTCTGATTGAATGCAGAGTCAAAAGTGCCTCTCTCGTGCCTCGTTTGGTATCAGGAGAACAGCCCATCTATCCTGGGGTTCCCAGTGAAATCTGTAATTGTTGCTTTGGCGTCCGGCATCAGTAGCTGGAAATCCCTCTAAGTCCTTGTGCTTCCCTAATGAGAGAGGCAGAGGCCTTATCAGACCTGATGAGATAGAGGGGCTTTTAATTTAGCATGAGGGCGGCTGCGCAGCTGGGATTATTAATAGTCTCTCCTAGCCTCGGCAGCCCGTCCCCTGGCACTGCTCCATGTCATTTACAAAGTGGTGCGGGTGAAGCAGTTGGGTGTGGGGTCTGGCACGGCACGTGCATGTTTCTACATTAGTTTGTTAAAGCTGCGTATGTAACATTTCTGATGGAGGGTCTTCTACCTATCCCTAAATTTATATATCGTGTATATAGTTTATTCAAGTTTTTTTTTTTCAAGCTTTTTGGAGGGAAAAACAGTAGATAGATAATTTAAATGCTGTGAAACTGCAGATAAATACCATCTACAGGTAGACAAGCAGGTAGTAGACTCTTCAGCAGAAAAGTTGCCTTCAAATATAAAGTTAAAGAATACATTTTTAATACTATTTTGTTTCCTTTTACAGTCTCAACACTCCTCCGGGCACTAAAGTAAAGCTCCTTGGTACAGTTCAAATTAAAAATGGCCTTCTTCTGCTCGACGACTCTAAAATTTGTGTCCTTGGTGGAGAGGTAGATCACATGGTTGAGAAATGGGAACTTCAAAGGGTGAGCGTGATATTTTCTTTTAAGGGTGACTCAGCTTTTGTTAAATGACACAATACCCTGACATTAATAATAATTTTGCATCTTAAAGCAAGTGCACTCGGAGCTATGCTAATGCTGTGATGCTCCCTTTGCCAGCCTTACCCAGAATAAACCCTTTCTCTTTATCATTCGTCCTACAGAGTCTGGCCAAACACAGCAGGAACAACATTGGAGCAGAAGGCGGACCTCCTCCTTTTGTGCCTTTTGGTCAGGTACGTCCACTGTAGAACTACACAAACAACTTGAACTGCCACTCTGAAAGCAAATATCAAAAGAATATATGAGAAAAATACTAAAAAAGAATAATAACTGATTTCAAATAACTAATGGGGACTGAACCGTGAATCTATAACTCCATCCTCAATTACAACAATGCAGCAACCATTATATTTTATTTTATGTTGGAAAGTAAAACTGTTTGAGTACAAATGTCTCATTACAGTTTTTATTAGATGGTATTTCCATGGTATTCTGGAGCAGTTTGGAAAAATACTGCATGTCAGAAAGAATTTTTCCTGAATAGCTTTAGAATGATCTTAAACTGTATCAGATCAGGTTTTAAGACCACATAGATTATACAACCATGGACCACTATGGAACCTACCTGGATGACTGAGGGTTACATAGATATAACACCATGTGGTACTATGAAAGAAAAACTATTATTTACTGTTGAAAATCACATTTTATTATCATAAAATATATACTTGTTCATATTTGTCAATTCTCTTTTATATTTTAAGCTACTTGACCTTTTTAAAGACTAAAATGTGCCTTATTAAAACACTTCCAATTTGAGCATCCTTCATGGTATTATTTCCCCTTTTTTCCTAATTTTTGTGGTTTGTGATGCCTTTATAAATCTATATATTCTAATATATAATCCTTGGACTAAAGCTGTAAAATGTCTTTTTCCCTAAGTTCTCAGAAGCCACTTGAGGACTTTGATGGTTGGATGTCTGCAGTAGCATCTTTTTGTTATTAGTCACAGTGTGGTATAGGGTAATTGCAGTGTTTTTCATAGTTATCTGACTGTCAGAGAACAATTTACACTTTGTTACTCTGCAGAGCATTTCCACATTTGAAACTCCCATCACTCTGTTACAGATGTACCAGATGCATCATTCTCACCTGAGCTTACCTCCCGGGGTTAAGCTGTAGTTTTCTGCTGTTCTAGTGCTTCACAATATAAAAATTTTGACATGACTAAACACATTTTTTTAGACAAATGGCTGCAATTTTCAACGCAATTATGGTAGTTTAATAGATTTTACATTGTGTTCTGATTTTGAAAAGCAACAACCATGTGCTGTTTTGTATTTCTTTTTATTTCTTCAGATTAATTCAGTTACCTTAATAAGTAAATGCACTCAGTAGATATTGGTGGAACATATGGCATAATAAGTTTAATAATAAGACTTTTTCCTCTGTCTACATGGGCTGCTATCTGTCTTATAATCTCATGTCAGTACTATTCAAGTATCCCCAAAATAATTGTACATTATGTTTTAAATTAAGTTTTATGATTGCAAATTATTATTAGAAAACTAGAATCATTAGATAATCATCTAATTAGATCTGATCTGATTTTGGTATGTGTATATGGGCATAAATCTGATAATCAAAAACATTGTGACGTTGATATTATTAAATTACGTTACTGATTATTAAATGCTTTAACTGTTGTAGTTGGAAGATGAAGTACAATGAATTTAGTTTGTTTTTGGCACATTAGTTTGCCCCTTTTCTTGCCAAAACTTGCACAATCAGAAAGAAATGGGCTTACTAACATCAGATGTAACTATTTGCATTTCAATTATCTGATAACCCTGGAAATTGGAGTATGATCACATCTTTTGGCAAAACATAGCCAGTGTGAGGTTAAATTATGTTATTAGTTTGTAGTTGTAATTTTCACATGCAGCCACTGTACTAGGGGAAAAAACTGTTCCCTTTTTTTTTTTTTTTTTTTTTTTAAATCAACCACATAAACGTTTAATAACTCTCTCCTCTTACTATTGCAAATTGATCTGTAGGTTACCCTCCTCTTGAATATATTGAGCTGTCTCTAGTGTTTGTACTGGGACAACAGCAGGTTTAACCAACAGAAGATGAATGGTTTTGTAGCAGATGTCGCAGCTGATGTCGCATCTGAACACATGACTCATCTAGTCCTCTGCTCCACCTTGCTTCAATTTCCATCTCTGTTCTCGCCAGCTCACCTCTGATGGTCTGAAACTCAACACATCTCTTAATCTAAGACTGAGACATTTACAAAAGAAGCAAATTCAAAAGTGGAATAGGGATTTGGTTACTGTAAAGTTAAGACCATTTTATTATAGATTGAGTGTAATGTATACCTTTCTAAGTGCAACTATACAGCTCAATATTTTTGGAATGTCCACATCTTCTATATACAAGAGAAATGTACTGAAATGTATTTTTAAATGTATTTGATCAGCTTTAAAGGTGCATTGTGTAACTTTTCTGGTGAAGTGTCCGACATCTGTTTGTCTCCGTGGAGATATTGTTCTTTTGTCTGGAATGTCCGGCTATGGCTTTAAACATACCCATCTTGCGTTTATCCAGTAATATGAATTTTTATTGACTAAACTTGATTGACTTGCATTCTTACTGTGAGTGGGATCGCCTGTGACTGTGGTGTCACTTGCTGCCTCCACAGAGATAAAGACTGACTAAATACTGTACTGAGGAACATTCCAGGCAATATCTCCATGGAGATATAGAAACTTGTGACTGACCCTCTACCAGAAAAGTTACGCAGTGCACCTTTTAAGTATCAGACACACATGTAAGGCCTGTGAAAGATAATAACATAAGTTCCAGTTTTATTTTTAATCACCTACCTTTTTCCAGACTTTTAGATCTTCCCAATAATCAAATTTGACTTATTGTCATAACAACATCGTATTATTTTTATTTATATTTTTGCAGAAGTGTGCCCGTAAGGAGGAAGTGGACAGTAGGGAGCTGGACAATAAGAAGACCTTACAATCCCAAATTGTCGCCAAAAATGCTGACGAAAATGACGAGTTTGAAAAGCAGCGCACGGCGGCCATTGCTGAGGTGGCAAAGACCAAAGAGGTGTGCATTTTAATTTTGCTATCTTAGTTTTGCAATTTATTTTTTTGCACACTTCAGGGCTTTTTCATTGCTGTCTCTGTTTGGTTCTGTTATGTCAGGGTCCTCGTACATTTGGCGGAGGTGGGAATGCAGGAAGTAATTTATCCACCACTTCTACCACTTCTCGAAGTCGGGAATCATTCCAACAGAGAAGACGAGAAGAAAGACCTGAAAGATCCGATGGCAACTACAGAGAGCTGGTGAGTGTATATGGGGGGACCTGAGTGATTGCAAACAACATAACATTACACCAGAGTCACATAGGACAGGCCTGTACATCCTCACTTGTGTGTTTGTTTAGCCTAAATTCAGCTGCTGGTATTAGAAATATTTGAACAGTAAAGGTGCACTGTGTAACTTTCCTGGTTGTCTCCAAGGAGATATTCCTATTTTGCCCTGATTATTCCACAGTATGGAAATAACTTGGTAAACACAATGGAGACAGGTTAATTATCAGATCTATTGAGAAATGAGCTTGCACATGGTAAGAATTCGTGCTTGTTTGTTTTTTAAGTTTTTCAGATATAAACCCCTGTAATTGAACAAATGCAAGGGAGATGTGTTTAATGCCCTACTGTAAAACATTCCAGGCAAAGAATTAATTTATTCATGGAGACCAGCAGGTGGCAGATGCTTACATAATGCACCTCTCTGACCAAAACTAGTTGTGTATGTGTATTTATTATTATTATTGTTATTATTTTATTCAATCAGCCTTCCTGCTTATTATTGTAAACTCTCTGAGAATTCACATTGCAAATCAATAAGTCTTTTCTTAAAGTGTATTTGGTGTGAGAAAAGTTTTCATCTCCCTTTTGTATTATATTTGTTTAAGCTTAACCTTGTTTCCTGAGTTTCCTTAAGTTCAATACTGCTTTTATGTGCAGCTACAATGCCATTGCCACCCCCTTTTCACATCGTGCCTGTTCATTATAATGCTCAAAGCCAGCCTTCTTATGCCAGGAAGCTTCTGCCTTGTCTTCTCTTCACGGCCATGTTTTTTGTTTGTTTTGTCCTTGTGTCTTTGTGCTCAGGTGGACGAGCGTGCGCTGAGAGACATCATGGAGATGGGCTTTAACAGGGAGGCCGCCCGGCAAGCCCTGATGGACAATAACAACAACCTGGAGGTGGCACTTAACAGCCTCCTGACCGGCCAGTGCGGGAGCAGAGCTAGCCCCACCGCATCCGAATCTACCAAGTTCCAGCCGAGAGGTCAGTACCCCACCACAACAACACACAAAAACACATAAATTGTTCTTCTTTTGACCCCAAGACAAATGTAGCGTGACCTTAAATGCACCTTGTTCATGTTGAATGGGAAGGAGGCAGGAGGGAGGAGGGTGGGGTGAAGAATGGAGCTTTTCAAATGCACAGAAAATGGCTCAAAGGTTTACGGTCTTGCTTGTTTTAGACCATTTACCTCAAATTGCAGTGCTCACAACATAAGCTTTTTTTAGATAGACATTGAAGAATACCTGCAGACACTGGTTCGGTTTATTTCTGGTCTCAAAATCTACCCCCGGCAACAGGTTTGATCATCGTGAAACAGCAAGTGTATTTTTACTATTATGTTGTAAAACAAGTGTAAACGGGGCTATTATAAAAGCATTTATTGGCGTAGCTGCAGGTAATTTAGCTTGTCAAATGTAAGCTATTTTATTTATGTAAAATCAACTGTAAAATAAAATAACTCATTTTGTTATCATGCTCTCTGGTTTTGGTAGCCAGGGGTAGAGGAAGAGGCCGATCCAGAAATGATGATTCAGAGGAGGGAGGAGGGAGGCCATCTGGACCAAGCACTTTATTTGACTTTTTGGAGTCTAAGATGGGAAATCTCTCTGTTGATGGTGAGTAGTAAATATATGGAGCTAAATCTGGTTTTACCCTTCATATCCACTTTTTTATTATTTATGGTTATTTGATAGACATTTTAGCTCAGAATGCCATTTAATTTGCAGACCTGATCTCCATACAATACATATAACAGAATTTTTACAGTCATTTTTTTATGGCTACATTGTCAAAAATATTGACTCAAAGCTATTAGAAACACTATACTACCAACATTGCCACTTATTTTGAATTTATTGCTGCCGTTTATATTCTTGTTCTTTTATTATATTATATCATGATGTGTGAGCTACTTTGTCCAAATAATTTCCCCTGTAGATCAATAAAGTCTAAGCCTACGTAAGTCAAACGTATAACAAACTTGGACTCTGACTTTGACTTAATTGATCCACAAGGGAAATTATTTGAACACGGTAGCTCACACACGACAATATATTCTCAAAAGGAAGAGTAAAAAATATGAATGGTAATAATAAATTCTAAATATGTAGTAAAAAAGATAGCAAGAGACTGAGTCAATAAGGCATAATTATATAAATGTATGTACAAGTCAAAATCAAATAGAAAATGGTAAAATATCTCAGCTATATGCAACAGGTCATAGAAAAAACCGTGCCAAATGATATGATGATTGACAGGACTAAGGGTTATCGGTTACATAAGGGTGAGTTGCTGTACAGTTGTAGGGAGTATTATCTATGACATAAGGGTGAGTTATTGTACAGTTGTATGGAGTGGAAACTGAACTGACGTATCTGGCTAGAATACAAAAAGAGAAGTGCAAAAGTCATACCAAGTGTAAACATTGATCTAATAAATGATTAACTGTTACATTAATAGTATCGAAATTATGTTAATTCACATTTGAACTGGAAATACTAGAACCACTGACCACAGTATGAGGTAATTATGCAGAATAAATCAAAAACTGACTCTTTTTTTTTTTTTTTTTTTTTAGCAAAGACCCACATGCACCAGCGACAATTTGACAGCAAACCAAACTTTTCCAACTCTGAGCCCTATTCCAAAGGCCCATCTCAGAGCAGGTTCTCCTCCCACAACGACCACCGGCAGCAGAGGAACGACAGACCCCCTCGTTTCCACAGAGACACAGACTTTCCCAAACCAGGCCAAGATCCCGTCTCCAACCCCACACCTCCGACCGCTGTGCAACCTCCACACTGGAAAGGTCACGAGAGGTCCCACGAAGACCAGACCGCCTCTACGTTCTCCCAAACATTCTCCCGATCGAAGGGACCCCAGCAGCAGATGGACTTTACTGCTTCTTTCCAGCAACACCAGTCACGAAATGGAGACGGTGTGAACGCAACTCACCGTAAAGGGCCAAAAGATAACGCGCCCAGAATGACTAATAACTCTGCGATTAGCAATGACTCAGAGGGAAGAGGGGGGCCTAAGCGCTCTGATAACAGATTTGACGAAACAAATCCCAATAACAGGAGGAAAGGCAAAGGTGAACGGCCAAATTCTGAAAATTTCGACAAGCTACAACGGGATAATGGACCTGCGAACTTTAACACAAGAGGAGGTGGAGGTAACCCAGGATTCAGTGCGGGGGAGCAATTGTGTTTCCAAAATGGGGATGTTGAACACAAACGGACTGGGCCAATTAAGCCGCTGCAAAACTCAAGTGCGCCCCCCATTAAAGAGGCTCCCCCCAGGAAGAACAACAGTAACAATAACAGGGGGTCTAATAGGCGGCAGGTGGGGCAGGGCAAAGGTCACCGAGCGCAGGAGAGGAGTCATAATGCACAGCACATTTGGAGACCTGGGGATCAATGCTTAGCTCTGTACTGGGAAGACAACAAGGTATTTTTTATTTTTCTACATGTTAAGACCTCCCTAGTCTGAAAACATTTAAAACGGCAAAGAATAATTAATGCTTTGGGTGACTTATTGGTATTTATTGGTTTAAAATAATTAGAATGGATTAAATGTGGTTTTAAATGTGTAAGATACAAACTTGAGGCACACTGACTGTTCTTTTAAAAGTCCTTCATTACATAACCCCAACTGTCAAAATCGTGACTAGTTGCGCAAACACAGGAAAAAGAAAATGTAAAGTGAGTTTTTTATATATATATTTTTGACATTATGTTGATAACAATTGGATGATATGTTTAAAATTCATCAGAAATCAGATAAATATTATATTGAAGTATCAGAATGATGTGACGGGACTGTAAAATTAACCACAAGGGAAACTTTATTTATACAGTTTATAACCTTGTTTGGACGATTTCAGGCATTCATTTTATTTTTATTATGTTTCTTTTTGGCAGATTTTAGTACATTTCCTATTATAGATAATATGTCAAAACAATTAGGTCAATATTATCTTGGCAACAACTTATCGTTCACGTCTAAAAATAACTCTCCATTTTCTGTCTCTGTGTGAAGTTTTACCACGCCAGGATAGACGCGGTGCACCCGTCTGGCTCCACCGCCGTAGTGGTGTTCAGTGATTATGGAAACTGTGAAGAAGTCCTACTGGACAACATCAAACCTGTTTCTGCTGATGGTCTGGTAAGAAAGGGGCAAGTTACCAATTCAGTTTTCACTTCTTACACAAACCCACAAGTTTACTCATGTCCTCTTTATTAATTTGATTGAAATTAATGAAAATTTCCTCAGAATGTCACTTGTTAACATGAAGTTGATAGCCATGAATAGCTTGTGATATTGCATAGATATGTAGGTGTTCTTCTTTGTAGATTAGATCAATAAATTCCACTAGATCCGCTGTTTCTTTCTCTTTCGTTTCAGTGTTAGATTAGATATAAATCTGCATTGTTGAACCTGCTCACGTGCTAGCTATTTATGTGTGACATTCCTCCTCCTCCAGTAAAAGTCTTAACAACACAAACAGTTTAAAAATATTATTGGCTTAATAAAACATTTTTCCTTCCCCATTAAACGCTCTTGTCTCGTTGAATTGTCAGGATGAAGAAGACGGTTACTACGACAACTCACTGGAGTTCCGGCGGGGGGGAGACGGGCAGCCCAGGCGGAGCAGACCCACGCAGCAGTACTACCAGCCGCCCAGGGCACGAGACTAAGACCCGTAATGCTAAATGACAGGTTAGTCGAACCAAAGCACACCTGCATAAACTGTGTCTGTATTTAGTTTTGCAAAGGGGTTATAGCCATTTCCTACAGATTGATATCCAGACTGACTAACCTTGGCTGCAACGTTGAAATGTGAGAGACAATCAACTTTTATTACCATTTAAATGTAGCAATAGAATTTTAGTTGCATTTTTAATGGGCCCAAATAATTAAGCCAAGCGTGTTCTTCAATCACTCAATTTAACTGTTTTATATATCATTACTGGCTGATATTTAGTTAAAAATCCAACAAAATGTTTAATTCTCACTATTTCATTGTGGTTAAAGGTCCTATATTGCACAAAATAAATTCTTGTGAACTTTAAGCCACGTTTGAACATTGTTATCTAATCAAAAACATACTTGAAATTGTGTTTTGTTTCATTCACCTCACCCTTTATTATCAGTCTGTCTACATCTCTTGCTCAAAATGCTTGGTTGGATTTTAAAAAAACATTAGGCCACTTCCTCTGTTCACATGACATCACAAGGTGGAACAGTGTGTCTTCTGCTCTTTGAACTCTTTTCTGTGTTAAACTTGTGTGAAAGAAACAAAGCACAACTCCAGGTATGTTTATGATGAGGAGTAACATTATAATAGATCAAAATATAGCCTAATATTAATGCACTTGTAATGATTGTTTACTTACATTCCTACACTCTGCTCTTCTCTCCTAGAGCTTTCCCACCTCTTCCATGGCAGATGTGGCTGACTGCGCAGATCCAGAGTGCTTCCTGAACTTTAAAGTGTCTGCTTCGCTGGGACACTAAACATAAAGGGCTTAACTGAACAGAATATCCCCAAATGAGCACCTGTTGATCTGGTCTAAGACATATCCACTGTAGATGGTCTTCAGATTTGTTAACTGGATGCATTAAAATAAACTTAATGTATTATAAATATGAATTAGCGGACTTGTTGTTTTAATGTTCTGCATTATTTGGACAAAGATGATTAAATAAAATCTAATTATAAAATAAAGGCTAGAAAAAAGGTACATTCCCTTATTCCAAACTATGGTAAAGGTTTTCTGTTGCACAGCATAATACCAATCATGACCTAACACTATGACAGAGTTAGAGGGTTAGATTCTGTGATTAGAGTGTTTGCCCACCAACCAGAATGTCAGTGGTTTGATTTCTCTCTATTCCACTACACTTTTGAAAAGGACTGAAAAGTAAATATATTTTTCATTATTGTTTTGGGGGTTAACACATGCATAATTTGGGGTAAAAACAAAAATATACAGATTAAAAACAGCTAGAAAAAAATGCTAAATTCAGTTCTTTCTACAAAATGTAGCAAAAATCATCTGCAGCTTCATTAGATCTCAAAATCCCTGTGAAATACTTTTACTTTAAGTACATTTTTAAACAGGTACAAGTTGATTTTTTGCTCCAGTATCTGTACATTTACTTAAGTACTTTTTTCACCACTGCAAATGCATTACTATTATTATGGTGTAGATGAAGCAGGGAAATTACCTGTTAGATTTAATATTCAAATGCAAACGGTAATGAAAATTCAATAATGACGCTTAGTCACATTTGTAGAGATGCACCAAAAACGTTTCACCTGTGTCTAACCCAAGCTCAAATTTTACTTTTTACACCTCTAAAACCCACATTGCTCTTACCCTTTGTATCAATAGTGTTTTATGGATTGGATCTCCGTGTAGACCAACCGCCAGTGAACACCAGGCAGCACTAGCTCATTTGTTGTGTCCTGTGAAGCAAATCCACAAGCGTAAGACAATCTCTTCCCCCTGTAATAGAGCTGGTAACACTGGAGAGATATCATTTTGCACATTACAATGGGAACTGTACCTACCTCGTCAAGCACTGCGCGCACTAGTGTCCTGCCACTTTATGGGCCGCGGCGCTGTGCCTATATGCATTTTCTTTCACACATCTCAGAAATAATCTCCACTTGAGGTACGATTTCACTCTTCCCCACTGTGGGAGCCGAATGGACAATAGTTCTGGGTTCAGTGGAAAGGTCAAAGTGCTATTCTGTATCACTGCTTCAATAGATTTGCTTTATTTTCCAACTGAGGCGCCAAGCAAGCACCGATGAATAATTAACGGCTGGTAATATGGAAACCTATCCCTTTAGAGAGGAACTGAAAGTGCAGACACGCTGGCCAGATAAGCTCGGGAGGATTGGTTTTCAATCAGACAAACTGATATTTGGGTTCAAGATCTAAACCTATGGAAGATAATTTG
>KN492470.1:0-16254 GCA_000787155.1 Scartelaos histophorus
CCCATTCCAGGTGAGTCTTGATTCCCAGAAGCTGCTGTATGAAGCTGCTGTTGGCTCACATCAAGGCTGTTCTCTGGACATCTCAAGGAGCTTGATCTAGGTAATAAAGTTCTTGCCATCTGAAGATATAGTTTGGCATATCTAGAAGTATCCTTTGTAGTGGATTTATCTTCGCTTTTCCTTGAATAATGTCCAGCAGAATTTATTCTAACCCTCTTCCCCCCTACTTCAGGACTGGAACTGTCTGATTCGGAGCTCTGCCAGGTCCTTTTCTGTCCAGCCAGTCTTAAATTGGATCCATTCTCTGAACGGAACTGAGAAGAAGTACAGCTGGGTCCAGAAGAATCAACCCTTAAACTAGATTTTGTAGGTTCAGGGCAGTCCTTAAGCTTCTCAACCAGCTGATTGTATTGGAGATGACCTTGCATTATGCGCTTTGCAAAATCAACATATTGAGTGCTTGTAAAGGCTTCTAGGTGACTCAAGCTGAAGAATTCATCCAGCAAAATCTTGCTAGATGTTTTCCGGACATTGGGATCTAGCTGAAGCATGCCTTTCAGCAAATCCACAAACACTTTTCTGTCTGTGACTTCTGCCTCTATATTCTCAACATCGTCGAACCCAAGACGCTGCATATTATAGAGCTGGTCCAAAGATTGAAGGCGTATTGGTCTCCAATCTCTTGGAACGCGCCCGGTATCTTTCTGATATTGCTCAGCGGTCTTGAGGGTCCAGCGTGAAGATGTTTGATCCAACCAGAAGTATGTGGAGGTCTTCACCCCTTGTTCGAGCATGGACTTTGGAAAGTCACCCTGAGTGTCTATGATGGCTTTAAGCATGTCATACTCTGTGTCACCGACATACAAGGGGCAGAAGAGGTATAAACAGGCAGCTATACAGCCCAGTGACCAGACGTCAAGGGCGGTGGTCAAGGGGAGACCCAGTAGGACCTCAGGAGCCCTGTATTGTCTGTTCTGCATATAACTGCCCACCTGAACTCTCGACTGTTTCATAGCGAAACCAAAATCAATCACCTTAACCCTGTAGAGTTCTGTGGGATGATTAACAAACATTATGTTGTCCAACTTCAAGTCAGCGTGCATCAGCCCGATGCCCTGCAGATGATGCAGAGCAATGGCCACTTGTTGGATGATCGGCCGGATTTCATTAACAATCAGGGGCTTTGGATATCTGGACTCCATGAAACTTTGCAGACTTGTTTGCAAATGCTCAAATTCCAGACAGATAAAGCCTTTGTCCATGAAGATGTGGTTCCATTTGACGATGTTGCATTGGTCCACATCCAATTTCTTCAGCCTGCTGAGGGCAGCGTACTCTATCATGGCACTTCCAATTGTATTCACCTGGTTCTTAATCATTTTGACGGCAACAGTTTTCATGTCTTGGAGTCGAATGCATTTAGCCACATTTCCGTATGTGCCCTGTCCCAGGAAGGCCTCAATCTTATAAGAGGCCGAGTTAGAGTGCAGAGTGCTGCCTGTGGACACAGCCTCAATACACTCACTGGGACCCGTGGGAAATGTGAAGTGTTCAGTCATTTTCAGTGTGGATTTTGACTGCAAGTGTAATTTTACAGGTATAAATATATATATGGTTTCTTATATATATATATATGTTTGGTTCTGATATTCTGACTATGGTTGTCTTTGTTTATTCAGTGTTTGCGTTTGTCTCTCGAACTTCACTTCAAAGCACAAGATCAAAGGTCAAAGCCACAAAGGGGCTGTGACCGCACTACTTTGAGAATCAGCTTTGTTGCCATAGAAACAAGTTTGTTGTTTTTCAAATTCCACATGATAATTGCCAGCTTTACATGATGTTTTTAATTCTGAATTAAATTAGTTTGAATTAAATACATCAGATTTAAAATCTTCTTCGACTTTACATGGAAAATACGTTAAGGTGGCTTTCCTCAATTTTGTTTAACTTTTGGCTGTTGGGAAGGCTTCTGAATGGACAGGGACACAAATGTATTTGCATCTACAGAAGAAAACACACAGTCAGCTGCTACAGGCATTTTGCTTCTTCTTACTGCTTTTGCTGTTATGTTCTTTAGCTTTTTTTGTCCTTTTGCTTCAACAGTTTCCCTTGTTTTTGATCTGTGAAGCGTCTTTGTTCACAAACCCTCCTTGTTCAAACCTTTCTGCTTCCACTTTGAAAAGGTTTGTGTTTCTATGTTTTCTGCCAGCCGCCCTTTTCATTATTTGTAGTTCTTCCAGTGCACTTATTCAAAAAAATTGTTTCAGTTTGAGACCTAAGTTTGTTCCAGGCTGCCTTCATGCAGCATGTTGTTGCATCAAAAGGGCAACCTATCGCACATGCCCTGAAAGACTGGAATACATTTTTAAGATTAATAAATGTGTACATGATCACAGAATCAATTAAATAGGCTTTAAATGGATAGTTTGAGTTTTTTACAGGAATCTGTGATCAGTGTGGTGCGTAAACACTGACTTACCCCCGACAGCATCTTATGAGCTGAGTTCTTGCTCAGTTTTGGTGCTGACGAGTAGTCCAGTGAGCTGGCTGTGGTCACGAAAATAAAACATATTTCTCCTTAAAATAGTATGTGTTCAAAAGAGTGATACATTTGCATCACAAAACAAAAAAGTCGATGAAAAAGTCAAAACTCATAATCACTTGGAGCTATTTTCTCTCTGTTCTGCACGCTGCCGCCACTTGAGAGCTGCACACAAATCCAACACTTCTCAGTTCAGTGTTTAGATGCTCAGACTGATGACCACCGCTACCCAAGAGAGCCAACGTGAAAGCTAACGTACGAGCTAATGTGAGAGAGCGATAAGTATATAAGTTTGTGTTAGTTATCAGTGTCATAGTCAGATATGTTTCCGTTAAAGTGGAAACATTTTTATTCTGAATTATTATAAATTATTTAAAGCTCTCATGTAAACAGCGGAAATGTCACTATGGAGGCAGTTCCTGTATTCCACAATTGGTGGTTTTCAGATTCAAGAATGCGCTGAAGATACGTTTCCCTGTTAATTACATTCTACTTTTTGTTGAAATATCTAAAAAGTCAATTAAACAATATAGATTAAATATATGCAATAATATCGTAAGTGTAACCTCTCAAATAAATCAATAACATCACGATGGAGGCAATACTCTGCACCTAAAAAGTTACATAGTACTCTTTTAATATCCAGAGGCAGGTAGTCCTATCCGGACACAGGCAGCTTCCAAAAATAATAAAGTGAGTAGCTTTTATTTCCCCGACTGTCCTCTGAAGGGAACAGCGTTAAATTTGGTTTGATTTGACTTTTTCAAGAAGATGGCTTCAAAGTTTAACATAAAGACAGCATTCACAATATCTGGCTTTTTTCCAGTCTTTGTTCCAACAAAAATGTTTCTGGGTGAAGCGAGTGCTAGCTGGATCAAGAAATCCCACTTTCAGAGGGTCTTGTCAAATTCTGATCACTACCCTGGGAGAAGTGTTCCCCGACTTTAAACTTTGGCTGAAGTGGTGCTGGTGATTCCAGTCTCCGGTGTCGCAGCAGAGCCCGGCTTCAGAACAAAATTAAAACAGCCACAACAAGTCGTCTGTCCGAGGTAAAGATGAAAATCTAATGGCAGTTGCCTCTGCCACAGTCTCGATGCCTTTGATTACACACAAGCAAGCTCCCTGTTTGTTCCTATTTACTGGAAACACAAGTTATTAACTATGTTTTATCATTATCATATAGGCCTATATTATCATTAACATTTTAAAATAAAATGGCAGATAATAATAGTTGATGACGGAATTTTTACAGTCTTGTCTGTCAAAATGGGCGGCAATGATGAAGCCTAATGCAACCTCTGTTTTAAATGTTCATTTTTATTGATACACACTGTTTAATGTCTATTCTAGTTTATTGTTGAGTCGCTCGGCTTGTCGCACAATGATGACATTACTCCTGCTTCTTCAAGCTACCCAATCACCCAGCATGACTACATTATCCTCTACTGGTTACATAGAGAATTGCAGCTATTTCTAAAAAACAGTATTTCATAGTTCACCTGGTTACACAAGTAAGACTCAAGTATATATTTCGTTTCATTCACCAACATTTTGCATATTTAGGCTGTGTTTTTTATGTCAAACAAAGCACTCTGCACCACCCTGTGATGTCATGTTGTAATACAAGAAGTGCTCCACTGTGTTTTTACTTACTGAACTTACTGTACTGTTACTTCAATAATTATATTAGCCTACTCAAGTAGGAGTAAAAGTATGCTGGTGGAAAAGTTACTTATGTAAATGTAAGTACCACCCGCCCTCCAACCTGTTAAAATCATATGAAATAATTGTCATTTCACCCATTCATTTTCATAAAGTGTGTTTGATGCGTGTCCTGTGTCATGACCGCTTGTCTCCCTTAGGTGCTAGTGTCAGCTTCAGCAGTAACATCTGAAGAACGCTATTCACAAAGCCATGCTAATCTCCTCCGCCGTGACAGACAGCTCGTATTCAAAAATCAAACTGAATTTCGACTTTGAACTTTTCCATCACGCAAGTCAAATATCAAATGTCACGAAACTCCAGCGGGAGAGCTCTTGTGCGCCCATCTGTCCTCCTGTCTGCCAAAAAGAGAGACAATTATATTTGAGGAGAATGATTAACTTTTAAAGGGTTCTGTATCTTAATTAAACTTTTAATTAAAATATTTTTCTTTAAGTATTTCGGCTCTGGCTTCTCAATCAAACTTCTCGTCACTATCAGCCAGTAACAGCTTGGTTCGTCTCTTAGTCTGGTTCATCTCCAGCTGTTTATGTCCATAATACAAACCTCAGCTACCATACCATCGTGAGAATATCGTGAGAAATATGCTTAAAGTTGTGTTAAAGGGTGATTTGCGATTTTCTAATCTCTGTTCTAACATTGTTGAGGTGTGTTCTCTCAGATGGAAAACACTTTGTTCAAGCATTTTTATGTTTTCTTTTGTCCACAAAGCTGTTTTTTTCAACGACACAAGCTGGAGGAAGAATTCAGTATAAATAGTATAATTCAATATATAAGTGTTGGTGTTGCATGATAGTTGATCATTTTGGCACATTAGCTGGCAGGAAATGGGCAACACCGACTACCAAACCCACAGGCAGTGATGTGGTAAAGTTCTGCAGTAACAAGAGTCACTGAACTGGTCATTTAATCCACAAAAGCACCAAACACAATGAAAACAGTTCATACAACTGACACTGGACACAGCCATCTTGGATTTTATCTCAGAAATCTTGCTCGGTCTCTTCCGAGTGTCGTCGCTAGGCAATGTTCTCGAATCTCCGAGTTGGAAAGAACAAACTCACCTTAAAGCTCCATACAAATTCACTGGAACCATTTGGATGAAATTTTCAATCTCTGCTGAAAAAGATTCTGTGCAGGTGTTAACTTGAACACTACGTCTTTATAATGTCTTTATCACAAGGTTGACCAGAGCATTTGGAGCTTTGGAGATGTAGGCAGACTAATAATAAAGGGTTACTCAAACATGTGTGACTGAAACAAAACACTCCAGATATAACCAGGAATTTCTGACCACAGTAAAAGAGAGAACCACACTCTGGACTGGGACGGAGCAAACATCACTGGGGCAAAGGACAGCAAACATTGTTGCTCGATTAAAGAGGCAATCGAAAGAAACGAGAACACGGGATTATAAACCGGGAAGAGGGGGCTATTTTTCTCTCACACACTTGAGATACTGTCCTGAGGAAGTCGGACTGCAGATGGCGCTGTCCTCCTGCCTCCACCATATGAAAACAAACGCTTGGTCTGAAGAAAGAACGTAATAACATACAACTCCAGGTATGTTTATGAGGAGGAAACAACATTATAACATAGCTTAAAGTTCATGGGAGTCAAGTTTGTGTAATATAGGACTTTGAATCCAGCAGATTTGGCTCTCTGACTCTGTTACATCAGCAGTTATTGTTTGCACAGAGTGCCAGTCTGTTTTGACCAGACACTGAAAACCAGTGTCTGCTTATGTGTGTATTGTGTCCCCATGGTAACCACTATACACTACTACTACTACTCAGCAATACATCACACTTCAGAATGTGTTTGTTTGACAGGTCTAGAGCTCATGCAATCAGTTTCAAAGAGAAATAGTGTGAGTATTTCAAATATATTATTACTACTAATTATAATTGTTCTATTTGTTTTTATAATATATTGTGATGTGTGAGCTTCAGTGTTCAAATAGTTTCCCTTGTGGATCAGTAGTTTGTCTAAATCTAAGTAAAACAGCAACAAACCCAGTCCCGCACTGGAGTCAGAGCTGCTTCACCTGAGATGAGTTCATTATGTTCACAGCCTGTGATAAAGATGCACTGTGTAACTTTTCTGGTAGACTGTTGCCCCGTTTCCATGAGAGCTTTAAATCCAATTAAAAATAATTTAATTTGGAATAAAAATTTATTCTGCTTTCAAAAAGACCATGTAAACACTAATCATTATTCAGAATTAAACTTATTCAGGATTAAACTTAATTGAGTTGGAGTCTGGTAAATGTCCATACGTTTGTGTTCCTGTCCAACCATAACTCTTCCCGAGCCCCAGACGATGAACGACATTAAATAATGCCGACTTAACGTTTTTTCCACGTAAACCTTAATTCGGAATTATTATTTTCATGTAAACTTGAAAAATAATCATTTAAATCCTATCTATTTAATTTGTAAGAATTTAGTAAATTGAAAAACATCATGTAAACAGGGCCAGTGTGCTGTCTGCTCGTCTCCATGGCGATGTTATGTCTTTGACTTAAATATTATGTTTTTTTTATTATGATTTTGTGGCTACCTGGCTCACACACTGAGCAAGGGTTTGGAAACTTTGTTTTCTGAGCTCAGTTTTTAACATCCAGTCATGGGATTTTAACCAACTAAGAGCAGAATGTGCAGTTCAAAGGACACAAGTAAGAAACCACTGAATTGTGTGAAATGAGCTGTTTGTTTTTCTCGTATCCATGGAGACCATACATGAGGCTAGCTAGGGAGCTAGTGAAGGAGCTAGCTGCGAACATTTGAAATGCTATAGGTTTTTTACATCATATGTGGCGGCAAATGAGTAAGAGGGGGATGCAAGATGGCGACGCATAGACGCAGCAGCCTGGACCTCCTACAGCAGGCCCCACTCTGCAGTTTGATGGGATTCTCTAACATCATTTTGATGTGATTTTATATCACAATGACAATAAAGAAATTGATTGATTGATAGATTCCAGACTATAACCTAATCTAGCATTTGGCCTGCTTGTTGCTTTGGAGATAGCACCTTCATAGCAGCAGTATTTCCATAGAAACAAGCAGCTCTTTTAATGGTCCCATATTATGCAAAATGGACTGATCTTTCAGACATTGACCATGTTTACATTATGTTTTTTATTTCAAATTAATTATTCTGAATGAAATAATTTTGAATTAAAATATTCTCCCTCTAGTTTACATGGAAGTAATAATTCAGAATGAGGTTTACATGGAAAACACATGAAATCACCTTTATTTACTTCTGCTCTAGGTCCGGGGGTGGGGAAGGGTTCTGATTGGACAGAGGACGCACCAATGTATTTACATCCACCGGAAGAAAACTCACACTTCAGTTGCTACCGGCTTTTCTCTCACCTCCATTTAACACAAACACGATCCAAACTTTATCCGCAGTGGCTCCGATGAGAATTGTGCAGCAGCTGGAGAATTCTATCGTCATGCTTTGCATCTGTGAGCTGAGGAGGAGGAGGGAAGAGTGTCGGGAAAAGGAGGAAGACAAATGGGAGGAGCAGGATGGCGTCAGAAGGGTGAACCAACAAGCATGAATTATTTTTAAGAAGAATAAATGTTTACATGAACCAGGAATAAATTAATTCAGCTTTTAAATCAGAATAAACCACCCACTTACTTCAGAATTAAGTTTAATTTCAAATAATCATTTTCATTAAGAATTAAGTGTTATATGATCTTTTAAAAGCAGAATTACCATGTATTCAGAATTAATGCTAATGGTAATTTTATTTGGAATTAAAGCTCTCATGTAAACGTGGCAACTCTTTTATTCACAAATATGAGTAAAACTTTATTATTAGTGTGTCTACTATTCCAAAGCTAAAAATGCTCTGTTCCAACTTGTGATGTCATGAAGCGGCACACAGCAAAAACCAGAGGAATAATGTTCCAGGATAAAATATTTCAGAGTTGTTTTTAACTCAAAAAGTGATATTTGAACTATTTGAAAGTTAAATGAGGGTTTGAGTTGGGGTTATTTGCCAGAGTTAGTATGGTTGGAGTTAATTCAGCCTCTACTTGTGTTAATTCAACTTCCACTAGTGTTAATTTGGCACCTCCCGCCCACCACTTCAAACTCCAGCGAGAGAATAGCAGTTTGAACCAGTTTTGAACATAATTTCATCTTAAATTAACTAAAATAAATTGTTAAAACGTATTAAAACATCTTTGTGTGTTCTTTAGTTAAATCAGGATAACCCTACAAAGTGTTATCTGTTAAAACATTAATATAACTCTTGATTTCGGGGTTAAACAGGAACTTTGGTCCAGCGTTACTTAATTAACATTTCCAAAAATGTTAAATTAACTCTAGAACAGATTTGACTCACATAAACCCTGAGAAAATGTTAAAACTCTCCACTTTTTGCTGTGTAGTTTTCACCAGCTAACTTCATTTTAGCAGAAAGTGGCAATTCTTGGTTGAAACCGTCCGAATGAGTGTTTGGAGTTTAAAAACGCAGTGGATCACTTAATGTATCACCATATGACATCACAACTTGGAACAGTATTTTCTATTTGAAAGAAGAACACAAAAATACACAGGGTTTGTGCGTTAAACATGCGTCAATGAAACAAAACGCAGCTCCAACATTATAACGTAAATCTGAAAATCGTGTAATAATTGCGGGCCCTTTATATTTTCAAATAACAATGAGCACTGAGATATGACGCTGCCTATTTTCTGCACGAGAATTTCAAATCCAAGCGACACATGATTTGTCCTGAGTTTATTCCGCGTTAGAAAACAGGTTATTTTGGATATTTCTGCACTCGGTCTTGGTTCTCCTGGCCCTCGCCTTCCACAGGATCCACCAGAGCGGTAAATTGCCTCTCCCCTGAACTCTTATCTGGAGATGGGCGCAGACGGAGCCTATAGGGCCACACAGATAAGGATTGGAGGAGTTAACATTCAGTATTGGGCGCACCTCTGTGTACATCCATTTCCCACGATGCACTTTGGTATAGCTAATTCCTTCAGACAATTACGCAGTGTTTTATCTACGGCGTGACATCCCTATACACAAATCTAATGTCATCAAAATGTTCTAAAGACAAAATGAAGCTCACATCATATATTTACAACGATTAACTGATGAAGAAACCTAAATTCTAATGGTTTTATGACATTAGAACAAAAAATAAGCAACTATTTTGAATTTTCAAGGTACAAATCTTACGTACTTTGCTTCTCTGTTAAGACAAATTAAACAAAATACACACAAAAAGTATAATTTATCATGAAATGTCTAATTGTCTGAAGTGAAAAACTTCTGTAAGGATTTGTTCATCATAATCTCTTGTCAAATAAACAAATCATGTAAAATACAGTTGAAAGTGTTTTTAAACTGAGCTCTGATGTCACTCACATGTATCTGAGTGGTTTTCATTTTCGCACATTTTACTTCATTTTTTTTTCATTTGTGATATTCTGAATTTAATCCTAGTTTTCCCATAAAAGTCGCATTTCACGTTTGCCTCCGTTTCAGAATTTACAATTATTTTGATACATTTTTCAAAGGGTTTATACATAAGAAGTGTATGATATGGAGCTGGTTAGTTATTGTAATCTAGGGACTATAGTTTTGAATGTGTTACCATGGTTACGCATTATTTTGTCATGCTATTTTGGCCTTTAAACGTGCATTGTGAAACTTTTTGGTCATGAGTCCATCACACTTTTGTTTCTATGGATTTGTCACTGCTCTGTCTGGAATGTTCCACAATATGACATTAAACTGCTCTACTTTATAATGATTCAATCACAGGTGGTATTATAGGTCAAAAGTAATTCTCCATAGATCTGACCTGTAACTTAGTCTGGTTTGGTCTCCATGGAGATTGAAAGGTTTAATGCCACACTGGCCACGTTTACATGATGATTTTAATTCAGAAATAAATTATTCTGAATGAAATAAATCGGATTTAAATTATTCAAGTTTACATTGAAATAATAATTCCAATTAAAGGTTTAGATGGAAAACATGAGATTATAGGAGCGAATTTGGAGCCAGTTCTGTATTAGGAGTAGGAATTTATTTACAGACAAAATAAAAAATAGCTAAATAAAAACACCAGGATGGTGCAGAGCGAGTTAATGCAAACATTTTAAGATTAAAATGATGAGGCTTGCTGCAGTAGTTAAAAAGTGAGAGGGAGCTATGTCCATTTATTTACAGACTATGGAACCATATGTCTGAAACAATCAATTAAACTTTATTTCTATAGCACCTTGCAACAACCAAAGCTGACCAAAGAGCTGTACAACATTAAAAACAAGATAAAAAAAAACAGTAAGCATCATATAAATAGGTGAGCAAAACACATTACACCATTAGAATAAAGAGGAAGTGTTTAAAGCCTTTCTAAATAAGTAGGTTTTAAGTTTGGCTTTGCACAAAGGCAGGTCAGTGATGGAACTCAATGGGCAAAGAGGTCCAGAGTTTTAGACCGTGAAAAAACAAACATTAACATTAACATAACACAAAATGAATCCTACAATCTACAGAAGAAAACACAATCAGCTGCTACCGGCGTTTTGCTTTTTCTTTCCGCTTTTGCTGTTTTCTGCCTCCGCGCTTTTCATTATCTGTCGTTCTTGTCGTTCTTACAGCGACTTATTAGAAAAAAAATGTTGATTCAAGACCAAAGTTTGCGCCTTTCTGCAGCCAACAAGCATGCGCTGAACGACCGGAATTATATTTTAAGCAGAACACATGTTCACATAAAAAAAATTATTAAATCAACTTTAAAATCGGAATAAACCACCCACTTAAATCGGAATAAAGTTTAATTCCAAATAAATTTAATTCCGAATAATCATTAGAAATTAAGTGGTCATTTTAAAGCGGAATCAATTTTTATTCTGAATTAAATAATTTTAATTGGATTTAAATCTCTCATGTAAACGAGGCGACTGCTACGTTCCAGTTACTTTTGATAAACCTACCTGCAACTCAAATTAATTCTACCTTTGGTCCAAACAGCTCATTTTGTTATTTTTGTCCTGCTCTGACCTGAAAAAATTCATGTAAATATTCTGTAAAAAATACCTAGATTCCCATTGTCCTGTGTCTTCTCTTGGGTTTTTTGGCAATCCGTCCCAAAAAGGACTATGTGCGATTTCTTCTTTCATCAGTTCAGTTCTTTTTTACGCTCCTGTCCTACTGTAAGATGTGTGAAATTTCCTTTTTGTAAAGTTGCCATTCTTCACTAATAAAAATATGTAAATGAAATCTTCTGCTTGCGACAAAGAAACGGCAGAACAACTGGTAAGTGAATGGGCCGGTTTCTATTTTGTTATTATTATTCTGCTATATTACGGTTTAGCTCAATGGGGTTTACAAAGAACATAATGTAAAGTAGTCATTTAAAATGGTCATTTATGAGCGCGCAGAGAATAAAATGAAACAAGCCCAAATGAAGCAAAATACAACTCCAGATGTACGTTTTAAAGGGCTGATATTACGCTATTTTCTCATCTGTTATTAAGTTTTTTCATCACAAACGTACCTGGAGTTGTGTTTTGTTTCATTCGCACATGTTTAACACACAAACTCTGCGTATTTAGGCTGAGTTCTTCTCGAAAAAACAGCATCATCATCAACCTTATGATGTCATATCATAATACAGGAAGTGCTCCACTGTGTTTTTAAACTTCATACACCTTCACTAGAGTCATTTGGATCATTTCAACCTTGGAATTCCCAATCCTTAACTTGAAAACTCCCCACTACATGACATCACAAGGTGGAACAGAGCATTTTGAGCTTTGGAGATGTAGACAGACTAATAATAAAGGGTTACTCAAACAAAAAAATGTAACAAAACACAACTTCAGACATGTGTCCACCTCAGAATCAATTTTGTGCGATATATAACCTTTAAAATGGCTTTTGAGTAAACTGTACACGCTCTGAATAAACCTGTAAACCCATATTCCAGCCATGTCGTATTTTACGTCACTAAAACGCACCAAGTGGAGTCCAGTTCTCGACGCCATGATACATTTTGCTCACTTCCCCCCCTCGCGTTTTATAATGGAGATTGTTTCTCATGTAATAAAATCCCCAAAGGGCTTTTCCGCTACATGAAGTACATGAAGGACGGAGCAGAAACATGTAGCCTGCAGCCATCAGATGAAACGCTGACATACAGGCAGTGCGTAGAGGGCTGCACACAATACATTCATGCATATGTGTTCTATAGGCAATCGCATTCGCCGACCGATGAATATTAAAAGCATGTTATAATGTTCTATCCTTATTAAAAGCTATGTAGCAGATTTTTTTCACTGTGTATATGAGCAGGCCCGTTGACAGATAATTTAATAGGAAGGGGATTCAATTCTGGCTCCCTAAAACCTTTGAACCCTGAACAAAAGACCCCTTTGTCCCCCGGTCTACTGCCCTGATTTACACAAAATGCGTCTTGCCCTTTTACAGCTCCTTCTATATTGCACGAGCAGCTTTTAAAGGTTAAAATATGTCCGCCGGGTATTATCTGCGTCTAATTATATCATGTTTTACTGTCCAGTGATCAGGATGTGTTCAGTTAGCATGCTAGTTGTGGTTAGACTCCGGTCTGGACTTGTGAAAAGAAGTGCTCATGAACTTTTAGGACGCTCGGAACACTTAAGGTAAATAACTTCGGACCATTGCAAACTGGGATTACACCGAAGCAAAGCCATGAGGTGTTCAAATGAAATCGATTTTTTGGAGTTTTCAGCAATGTTATAACGTCGCCTCATCAAAAAATTGGTTTTCTGAATAATTTGCGGCAATTTAAGCACACAGAGAGTTGAAATACAGTAATAGAAAAGCTCAAACAAAAGTCTTAGAACAGCTCATTAAAAATATGTCCGGTAGGTATTATCTACATCTAATTACATCATGCTTTATTGTGCGATGGTCAGGAAGTGCTCAATTAGCATGCTAGTTGTGGTTAAACTCTGGTCTGGACCTGTGAAAAGTGCTCACGAACTTTTAGGACACTCGGAATGCTTAAGGTAAATGAGGAATAACTTATATAACGGACCGCTGCAAACTGGGATTACACCGACGCAAAGCCATGAGGTGTTCAAATGAAATTGATTTTTTGGAGTTTTCGGCGATGTTATAACATCGCCTCATCAAAAAATTGGTTTTCTGAATAATTTACAGCAATTTAAGCACACGGAGAGGTGAAATACAATAGAAAAGCTCGAACAAAAGTCTTAGTACAGCTCTTTAGGGAGAGACATCCAATCCGGCGTTGGGGTAGTTCGAGGTGAGTTACAGCCCTCAGGACAAAAGAGTCCCTGTTTGGGTCCTGTGTCCCGCAGCATCACAGCAACCTCCAGGCTCTGTTGTCTCCACGTCTCGACAGCCTACATTACTAACTTTGATTTTGTTGCTTTATTTTGTTTAGTTTTGGTTAAATTCTACATTTGCAAAAAGTGAATTTGTTGGTTGTTGATTATTTTATTGATTGCCGCACCTTGGGAAAAAACAGCACAGTGATATAAAGAAAGCTTTGTCATTTTTGTACTATTTTGTTTGTTTTAACTAGATAAACTTGTGTATTTTTTGTCTATTTGTGGACATTAACCTACCTCGCTTGGTCACGCTTGTCATGGTCAAAGTTGCAGTTCTAATTTCCAAAGTTAGTTCAATTTTTTTTGGGTGTAAATCAGTGGCTGACGGTGTCAGAATCGGACTGGTGTTGTTTTAAAAGACTATCCCCGGAGCGCTTTTTATGTCGGAATATTCGGCGAGAAGATAGTTTCCGTTTTAACGCCGCGTAACGCTCGCCGTTCGGTCGACTCGGCGGACTTGACCCCTGGCTTTTTCCAGATACTCCGACGCGAAGTAAACCACGCCGCACGGAAACGAGAGAAGGTCAGCGGTTTCTGTAATGGAGAAACAAAGAAGTTACTTAAAACTACCGACTGCGACTGTGGAGCGGAAGAATTATGAAGCGAATTACAGAGCGGCTTGGGGTTCGGGCTGCGGTCGCACTTTTACTCTTAGCACATAAAAACCGGGCAAAACCAAACAACTAAACTAAATAAGGACCACAAACCAGGACTGGACAGGACTGGGACTACACCAGGACTACAAGAGGACTACATTTCCAGAATTAAACTGTAAACTAATGCGGGACCAATAGTAACGCTGTATTAAAATGCTAATAGATTAAAAAGCACCAAACATCTTATACTTTTCTTTATTTTATGCAAGATTAGTATAAGAGACAATGTTATTTTTGATATTTAACGCGCTGAAGAAGTCCTAATCGTAATTGTTAAGCGTGAGTGGACGTGAATAGCGAGGTCATAGATGTGTTTTCTGTGTTTCAAATGAGAAATGACAACTTAAATATATATTTCTCTCTGATAATTATAACGTTGTAAATTAGAAACAGCCTCTTTTGTGTAATCTAATAGTAAAATATGCCCAGCGCAGTCATAGATGTGTTTTTTTCTTTCAGTGCATAATAACTAATATGAATTAAGAAACATACACTTTTTTCCGAGCACAAGTACCACACTAATCTGACTCAAGGTCTAAACCGGGCTCAGTTTACTGTGGTGGTTGCTAAAAAATTATGCAATGCAAATACAACTTCCAAAAGTGTATTTAAGAAACAGTTTAAAGCAGAATTTATTCCAAAACACAAGCTTTTTAACCAGACATTCTTCCAATACAATGATCTTATGCATTTACTGGTTTCACTCAATTACAAGTACAAGTACAGGTTAAAAAATCTGCTTTAAAAAGTGTAATTAACCCAAAAATATTTTCAGCTACAACGACGTATTTGTAATTAGTTATTGCTGAGTTATTGTTAAGTCCAAATAACCAATGTCTTTATTACAACTTTTTTTTCCACTTAAAGGGAAAAGTTACACGCTGCTATTCAATAATAAACAATATTTTTCTATCGTCCCACTACTCTGACATTTTTTTTCATTGTTGGAGCAGCAGCACTGTACTATTTTTCATTTACATTCCTCTTTTCTGATTATACTTTTCCGATTCCTATTATACTTTGCGCTCCATATATCATAAGATACTTGGGGGAATACTTCAGCCACAGAGGAGATCAGACACTGGGAAAATGCCGTTTATATTAAAAAAGAGCATAGGGCAGCCTTCGGTAAAATATCGGATCTAAAGCGGAGACTGCGTGTGCCGTTTGTGCTTCATTCATTGCGGAGAAACTGTATATCCTAAATAAATAACCAATCAAGTTCATTGCACCAGCTCAGTGAGATGACACTCAGCCCAGAACAAACATTTGACTACCTACATATGACCATGAAATCATTAGGTCACTATTTCTTTCTGTTTCATATACTTTTATTAGGTGACGATTTCTTTTGGCCAAATCAATTCCATCTACGTGGCTGCTGGCCAAGTTTGTCTATGCACTGCAGTTTGGACACACCGCTACAGAACAGATAAGAAACGTCACCTGGAACTCTGTGGTAGGACGTAAAGGGAGATATAAAGCTGACGGGGCTGTAGCCATAAGTTTAGACCTGAGGATGTCCGTCTTACATAGGCAAATTATATTTGGAACCTTCCTACTTACCGATCACTCTGCTGCTTTCAGCACCACAGACAGCACACTGAATATGCACAGGTAGTGGTCACAATATCCATACTAAAAAGTGTTGGAAAACCGGCTCGTCTAAATGGAGACATGTCGTAATACCGGGAAGTATAAATATAGGTATGAAGTCCTGAAGGGTTGTCGGAATATCCTGCAGACCCAAGCGGTGGTGTTCCTCAGTTTAGCATTAAACATATATAAACATATATATATATATCTTGTCTTTATTCAATTACAGGTCTTTTCCAGGTTACAGGTCAAAATCTGACCTGGACTCTGGTGGAATCACCTGTTGAATATTCTAAGCAGTGTAACTATGCTAGGCAAATAGCAAATGATGTCCCATCCACTGAA